>CM043116.1:34060297-34347204 GCA_023701765.1 Hylyphantes graminicola
GCTATTTTTAGCAAGTTTGAACAGGAGTTTACTGGAAGCCGGGGAGAGAGAGAGTCAGTTCGTTCGTCTCACGTTTCACCGTTCAGTCCGGTTACAACTCCGGTAGAGTTGTTTCTCTCCTGGTGCTTGCTGGGGAGTTTATTTTAGAGTGTTCCTCCGTGCGTGTCTAGTCTGTGGACGGGCCGCCGCATATCCAACATGTCTTTGTAATTTTCATTAGTAAAAAAACCTCGCTAATTAAATAATTTCACTTTTAATTTAAAAGAACACATACTTGTGCTTTTTTACTTGAGGGTATATGTATCTCTAAATTTTCTTAATTTACTCTTTTTTTTACAGCAAAATATTTAATGAAAATTGTTAATTAGTTTTTACGAATGTAGGAAATTCAATGTTCAAATATATTTTAGAAAGCTCAAAAGATGGCGCTAAAATCGAGCTGTTTAAGAGTTTCATGTATTGCAATGAAAGTAATCCTTAAAAAATATTAATTCAAAGATAATATTAAAAAGTATTTATTAATTAGTTATAAATTAATATTAAAAGCGAATAGACAAAAATATAAGTCCCTTGAGATTTAATTTAAGAATTAAGTTTGGGGAATATAAAAATGTCACTATAAACTAAAAGTTTAAAAGTTCTAATTAGTTAAAATTATAAACTATTTTTACATTTTACACATAAATCTTTATAGATGACAATTAGTTTTATACAGCTTTGAAAAATCTTTTAATTATCGAAAACTAATAGTAATTTTTGGAAACGTGCGTATCTTCTAGATTTTTTATGGGCATTTAAAATCCGGATTCTTAGATTCTTACCTCCATACAACAGTAAGAAATAAATTTAATTCTGAAAGAAAAATAACAACAGTTCTTGAAATATTTTGCTTTGATCCAAGGATGTATTGTTAAAATTTTTTAGAGGTATGGTTATTTTCGAATGCACTTCATAAATATCAACTTTCTCATCTTTACAAAATATTAACTTAACTGTATTTGGCGCTTAATATTTTTGTTTTTCCAGTATTTTATATATCATGAATTTTTAACGAATTTCAACTTTTTTTTCACTGGAAAATGATTTATAGATCCTCTCTTTAAAACTAAACCTAATTCTGTTTTTTTAAACGAATATGGGATTTAACAGAAAATTATTAGCAAATTTTATACAAATAAAAAAAAACATACAATGTTGCCTATTTCCTGGCCATTCGGGATTTTCCCTTTACTCCTGCTTTTTTACTCTTTGTTTTTTTACGCTTTGCCCTTTTACTCTTTGCCTTTTTACTCTTTGCCTTTTTACTCTTTGTTTTTACTAAAGTTAGGTTAGAACGGAGTGTTAAAAGTTAGTCACTCTATTAAGTCCAATTCATTTCCAATTCTCATCAAGCACAAGACCCAGTCACACCTTGCTACCCCCTCAAACACAAACACTCAACCGTTCAGAAACCGTAATTCGAACGGTCCAGACACTTTTACGGCCCCTCACACCATACCTCACGCTGGTTCTCATCAAGCAAACGAAAAGACCTTGGGACTTCTTTTTTTACGATTGTTTGCTCACCCTTTTAGCACAGATTTTCACTCCGACTGTGCATGGCAAATGAGGGGGAATTGACTAAGCTCTCGTAAATTTGGGTGTTTGATGGACAAGTTGCCTGGGGTGTTCCGTCTTTATGGAACAAGGAAGCAGAAACATACTAACTTCTTCGCGGTTTTTATGCGTTTTTTTCTTCCTCTTGCTATTGAGAGATGTAAATATAAAAGGAAATTTTGTTTGCGATGTTTTACCTGCTCTTCAATCGATGTAGTACATGGTTTCTATATAGATATTTGCTTTTCCTACGGTTCCTTACTTTGGAGTCGTGATTTTTTTTGTGTATCGCACAATATTCTGAGTTTAAATATAAATTTGATGGTCGAATATAATTTTGCATTTCATTTAAACAGCATAACAATTTAATCTTTGATTGACGATTGGGTTTGAATGATTAAATTTCGTAAAAATATATGAAAACATGTCTGATTTTTGTACCGAAAATTTGTTTGTTAGAGCAATAAATTTTTTAATAAAGTTATCTCGATTTGTCGACACATTTTCGCTATAAATTTGAATAAAAATTTTCATCTTAGCATTTTGTACGGCAAAACAATACAGAAACTCTTGCATTCAAGAAATTTTCTGTAGTGGAGTATGTTTTAAAAAAGTGAACTCATTTACTGGTATACAAACCCTCGTTTGTGGCATAGGTATCTCTGTTTTTGACAAAGTTTTTAATGCCATCATTTGTTAAGCCTTTCCTGATTTTTTTTAATTTCATAAATAGCGAAAATTCCTGTTTCAAAATACTCATTTGCTCTGTAAATTATCGATTGAAGCATATTTTTCATAAATAATAACGTTACTCCTAAGCAATATGCTCTAACTAAATAACGAAACAATTAGCTACAACCACAGCCAGCTCTACTTCCTACTATTTTTTTTCTCTTTTTAAGCAGTGTCTTTCGGATTTAATTGCTCATGGAGGAAACATCTGTGGTTGGAAGTGACTGTATGAATGGGAAAAGTATCAATTCGTGCGAAGATTTTTCAAATGGACGTGGGCAGTGTTTCTTTTATTATTTAGCTGTAATTATTTATCCATACAATATCCATTCATGATTACTTAATATTGAAGAAAATGAGTGTTATTTATGTCGTCTCAACGTCATTCTAATATTGCGGTACCAGTTCCGAGAGGATTTCCTGTGCTACTAAGATATGAAAATACAAAAATACTATGGCGTTGTTAGTTTTACAACTATTTACAACTGCTTATGAATGTAAGAACATTTTCTAATGACATTATTAAGGCCGTGTATAACCGTATATCCCATTACAGTTCAGATACATTACTTTTATTCATATTGAAAAAATAATTACTAACGGAAACTTAACCTTTCAAGCAGTAGACTCGCATTTTTTTGTGTTTTTTGAACCAGTCTATTTAACATTGAACATAAATTTCAGTATTTTATAGATCATGATTTTTTAAAGAATTTCAACTTTTTTTTCACTGGGAAATGATTTATAGATCCTCTCTTCAAAACTAAACCTAATTATGTTTTTTGAAACGAATGTTATTTTAATAGAAAATTATTAGCAAAATTCATGCAGAGAAAAAACATAAATTTTTGCCTATTTCCTGGCCATTCAGGAAATTAATCTAAAATAGCACATAACATAACTTACCCTTATTACTAAAAAATGCATTAAGTTAAACAATAAGATGAGATTTTCCTTAAAAATCGACATAGAGCCATCACTTTCACCGGAAACTACCCAAAATTACCAACAAGCCCAGATGTGGTCTATTACGGGGAAAATGCATCCTAAACAAACAACGCATTTCCCTTAGCGCATCCTCACCTAAACACCTCTCATTATGAATAAGCATATAGCTCACTTCCTATTACGTGCCAGATAACGGTACCGGACCTTTTACTCTCTCGGGGTGCTTTAAATACCGGGTAACAATGTGTTTGTACCGTGGACGGTGTTAATTCTGATGCTATTGATGGATGGGTCGACAGGAGAAGGTCAAATCTCTTGTCAGCTGCTCCAAGGAGAGAGAGTCTGTTCCAGGGAGGAGAATTGTTTAGATGGGGATAGGATGTTTGTTGGTGGATATAGGGTGGGAGTTAATGTTGAGGAGTTGTTGTTTGTTTGATTTTGTTGTTATGGTTTTAATTTAAAGTGCAATTAATAATCTAATCATATTAACCCTTTCCGACCGAGCTCACACGATCGTGCAGGTATTAAAGAGAATGTTCAAGCTCTTCAAAAACACCGATACCGAAGCAGCTGACTTGTACCATTCGTTATTTGTATGAAAAATGACTGTTTTTTAGGGGGAGTTGCCGGCATTGATGCTGTTTAACGCATTTTTTTTCTATAAAACTAAAAATTTAGTTTCATAATTTTAAATCGGCGCCATCTGACCGCCGGTCGAAAAGGGCTATAGAATATTTGAAGAGCTTGGCTTCCAAAGGTTTGAAAGGATATTGAGTCAGTTCCTTTTCAATTCTGATAAAAACGAGTTTGCTATATGAGATTATTTTATAAAACAAAACTCTTTAATTTAAAGAAATAATTTATGTTTATTTCAAACCGGAGAAAACTTAAATTCTTGAATTCTGCGCAATGCGCCAGCGAGAGCCAAGAGTCCATGATATCGTTTGCTAATTATAACTTAGAATTTATTAATGTTTAATTTCGCTGTTACAATTTCTGGTATTCTACACTGAAGCTCAAGTTGCGCTGTTACAAATTTCTCTTTCTACTCAAAATTTAAATTTTCTGCTCCAAATTAAGACTGGAAAAATTCCCACCCCTGTTAAAATGTTCTTTATAATCAACATTCGACGTATAAAGAGTTAAAAGTTAGTTCCTTTTTATTAAAGCACTAGATTAGCGGTCGCCAGTCGCCAACTGGCCACTATTACATCGAAAGTGGCTACCTAAAAATCGAACCCTAGTCGCCAAAAGTGGCGATCATAATTTTTCCTTTTTGTTTTACAAATAAGTATTTAAACCTAAAAATATCCACAACTTTTGTAAGGCAAATCATTGTACTGTAAACGGTTGCTTTGCTTATTAATGAAGAGCATGTCAACCAAGAACATGGGCGTTATTTTATTTTACATCTTTATTTTTATTTTGCGTCTGGGGATTTTAGGTTGCCCTCCATTAAATTTCCACTCTCATCCAGCCCCCACTTTCAACTTCGTTGGAGACTCACCTTGTTTACAACCGGAAGTGTTATTGTTGACGGACCCAAGAGGTAGGAAGATCAATTTCTGTGGGAAAGCCCAGCGTTTATTTTTTCCCCTCTATATCCGAGATGGAATCTAAGAGGAAGTTTCAAGTTTAGGTGTTAGTTTTAAACATTAGTTTCATTACTTGAGATTTTTTATCGTATATATTTTTTCATCAACGGAGGAAGTATAGTTTTGTAAGGTAATTTCGGAAATTTGGTTTTATTATTGAATATTCTTGATTAGTATCAGGGCTGTACCGCAAAAGACGGATCTTTTCGTTACTAAAGAGATTGTTTCCGTGGTTTCGTAAAATGGTTTTCTAAGCAAGTTTATTTGTTCTCTATACAAAGGAATTTTAGGTTCAATTTTAGTTTTGTAACCGTATGTTATCGACTATTTATTTCAAAATTACTGCATAGGTTGTAGTAAATATGTAAATTATCGAATGGATAGTTAAAGAATTACTTGCAGTGTTGGTAAACAGTTTAAAACGCTACAGATTATTATATTTCTTTTATTCAAACATATTAATCAATATTATTATTGGATATGAATGGCAAGCATAAAATTACGGAAAATATTGTATTTTTAATTCACGAGTTACACAAGTGGTATTAGCGTTGTGAAATCAGAAACAAGGCAACGTCGCATCCACCGAGCGCTATAGAAATTGTAAAGCAGATATAGAACTTGTGCACTTTTTACTTTATTTTCGCTAGTATGCCTGACTGGTGGGTTAACCACTCTACCATGCCAGCGTACTCAAAATTTTTAATTCTAGATCTCGAACTCTTGTTAAGTTTCATGCTTTTAGTAAATCTACTTTTGTTATTTTTAAATAAGAGTTATCGTTTCAAGAGTTAGTCGTACATATAAGTAGCTTAGGAGGAAAGGGTCTGGTATACAAATACCGGTGACGCCCCTTATCGGTACACTTTAAATGAATTTGTTAAATGTTGATAGAAAAAATTAATTGAAAATACCACATGTCTCACGTACTCAAACAAAGAAATCCTAAATTAACAAGAGGGTGGAGATTACTCACTTTGGAGCATTAAGGGGCTACTTTTCCTTATTTACGACTCCAGCTCATCCTATATTGTCTAATGACTCACCTGCTCCTGTATAGGATACTTTATAGCCCGAGCTAGAAATCCAGACTATCAAGGACAGACAGACATTTATTTTCAACGAACGCCCCTGTAACGCATCATTACGTACGCATTTGAGTGATCTTTTTGTTCCTCCGCTTTAATTTGATTGTGTACCTGGGTGTCCATCAACGAGAGATGGTATTTCATGTCTTAGGGATGTTTCTGGAGAACAGTTGGTTAATTGGGGAAAAATGAATCTTAGTCCGTTTCAAACTGTACTTTGGTCCATTTTAAACTGTACTATAGTAAATTTAAAACTGTACTTTACTCCATTTAAAATTGTAATTTACTCCATTTAAAACTGAACTTTACTCCATTTAAAACTGAACTTTACTCCATTTAAAACTGTACTTTATTTAAAACTGTACTTTACTCCATTCAAAACTGTACTTTACTCTATTTAAAACTGTACTTTACTCCATTCAAAACTGTACTTTACTCCATTTAAAACATTACTTAAGACCATTGATTTCACCATTAAGGAATATATTGCAGTTTTCATCAACAAACCTAATTATTTCAAAATATAGTTAAATGCTAACTGGGTTACATATAAACTCATTTAGAGTTTTTTTTATTTAATTATCTCTCTCGCTCTCTATCTCTATCTGACTCTATCTCTGTTATATTTGGTCGAACAATCAATATTTTGTTTTTTATTTACCTATATTTTGAAATTTCATAAACCTTTTTTTCTACTAATTAATAAGCATAGAATCTTCAAAAATCGGTTATTAAATCTAAATTAAAATCATTTTGTCAATGGGAATTTTTAAAAATTTCCTTTACTTTTAAATCATTAGGAGCTTAAATTTGGTGGATTATATTTTGAAATATTGTATTTTGCTAAACCAAAACATTTTCAATTTCTTACAAAAAAATTCCATCAATTTTCAAAGATTTGAGGTTTGATAAAAATACTCATTCAAGTCGCATATGTGGGAGTGATTTTTGTTTGAAGTGCATATTTATTGAAAGAAGGCTCACTTTCACTACTATACTGCCATTTTACAGCTTCCGTTGCCCATAAAAATTTAACTACTTTCTTTAGAGCTAACAAAAAAAAACTCGACCACTTCTATCTTTTTTATAAGAGACGACACTATAATGTAAATAGAAGCCATAATTTCTTTAGATACACATTACTTGTCAATATGGAGCAAAATAACATAATAACTTCTCGAATCCCCCCACACCAGAAAAAAATATGGTAATAAAATTGTTTGTAACCAATAATAGACAAACACAACATGAAAAGCCCCGCGCATCTGGTTGCAAGTTTTGAAACCTTGTTTGTTTCAAGTTCAAGCTAGCAGGCCACCTTGCTGGTTATTGTCGGTGTTGCGAATGCGGTTGCGTTGTTTTACGACTTCGAATTGTGTTCGGAAATGTATGGTCATTTTTTTGTTGTTGCTTACTCTGAGGTCTTTGGTAGTACCATCTGTGTTTGTGAAATATTGAGATGCGGTTTTGAATATAGGAGGTTTGAGAGGAATACAACTAAAGATGTTATTCTTCCCGGAAAAACTTCTCTCGTAGAACACACTCAATAATAAAAGTAACATTAGATATATTTTTAAAGAACTGTAAATCTAAAAAGCAAAGCTAGCAAAGCTTTTCTAGAAAAATAAAAATAACGCTGTTCATAGACAATGTTTTATTGTTGGGCTATTTTGGATGAAGAACACTGTTGGTGTTAAATGCACACCTAACAAATGTTGATCCTATTTTACCAATGACTTATAAGGAAAATATTTATTACTAATTGAAACCTTAAAAAAGATATTTGTAAGTTAAGATATTGATTTTTAACTTGATTATTTTATTTAAATTGCTTTTTCGTTTCCTAATCTAAACAATGTTTAAAAAAAATTGGTTTTTAAAGCAAAAAAAAAATTTAATGCTTTTCAAACTTAGATGATTAACTTTTTAAATACAGATGTCTTTGGAGACAAATGTATATACATAGGTTACTTTCATAATAATTTTTAGTAGTAAAAACACTTTCCGGTGATGCATTTTTAAACTGTTTGAATGTCTTTAACTTTTGGGGACTCAAGCACCATCAGCTTTCAAACTCAAGCACCAGGGCTTAGGAGCCCAGTCATTTAAGCATTCGCCAAGCATGCCGAAGGCTCCAGGTTCGGGTCTGGGCAACGTCCGGGCATAGCCAAAATAAGGGAGTGCACGTGAAATATCCCTCAGTCCTAAAGCTGCGTTCAATGTCGCCCTTAACGGTTGCGTTGGGTGCCTACCCGGGTGTCGGCTCGTCACTTGACTGTGATTCTTAAATATGACGCCCGTCGTAAATAGCCCTCGTGTAGCTCTAGTGCGACGATAATTCAAACTTGACTAAACTAAACACCCTCAAGCACCCTTGACATCTAAAACAATGACCAAACCTTACCGTAACCTACAAATTCATTGCCTCACTAGTCTCATCACTGACATCCATGCCTATTTCAAGATACCGAGCACCTACCTCATCCATTATTATTATGCTCCGCTTTGTTGAAACCTGAAGACACCATGTTGACTGCGAATTACTAGTTTCTCAATGAGGTGACATAACCTTACGTAAGACTACGAATGCAGATCGAGTGAATTCAGTGTGTTATTTCATTTCTTACCAAACTCTGAAACCTCGATTCACCTGGGCCATCCATCCCATCTTGGCAATTTTTTTTCCTTTTGTCTTGTCTCACCTTTACCCTCTTCAAGAAAAGGTTTTTTTTTAACGTTTTCTTTGCTCTTGTTGTTTCAAGGTTGGAAATGGAAAAGGAACTCACTCACTTTCGTTTTCTAAACTCTGCAGTGGGTCTTCCGAGATGAGGTAATAATGTTAATTTTTAAGATTGAGTGGTGCAGGTTATTGTTATTTTAATTAGTCCCTGGCAAGACACGTTATAGCATTTTTTTTTATCAAAAATGAAATTAAACTTTTTTAGGACTCCAAAAAGACTAGTAGCAACAAGTGCGTCTTTAAAAAAAAATAATTTAATTTATTATAAATAGCGACAGTGACATGTTTTTCATTAAATACTCTACGAAAAAAGAAATCACAGGCACAACAAATTTACTCCAAACCTAAACAAACTATAATATCGTTATATTATTGAATATTCTTTAAGGAAAACAAAACAAGCGTAATGAAATATTCTAGAAAAAAATTATATTAAAACAATATGTAATGTAAACTAATAATATAGGGTTAGTCAAAATAAATAGGACAATAAGTAGGTAGATACAAGTAGTTGGTACTGTAGTTTGGTTACAATAAACATACATTCGTCGAAAAATAGTTTTCTTAATGTCCTAATTTTGACTAACCCTGTATGAAAGTAGAACAAAAAGTCTTACGATTAGCAAACTGAAAAAGATTAGTGTACGTTCTAGTGGGAATAAATCATAAGTTTTTAATAAAGAGAGAACCAATACAAAATAGTAAGAAACGAAACGTCAAAATTAGCAAATTCTAAAAAAAATTATCACAAGTTAACCTGTACGTTTGTTACCTTTCATTTTTGCAGTTATTTAAATTGATTTTTTAAGTTCCAATATTTCTGTTTACACGTTGAAGACAGTTTTTCCAAATTTATAATCGTTCATAAAGTAAAGTTCCAATCATTCTGAATATCTATAAAATCACATTAAATTTATTAAACGTAAGTTTAAATGTCTTAGTTAATCAAAAAAATACATCAAAATAAAATTAATTATTTTAGCACTGAGAATTATTTGAAGTTGCTTACTTTGGTATTATAAAAAAAAATGATCAACGCATCATGAAAATTAGTATTAATTTATGTATATTTGTTTATATCGATCGATGAACATTCAGTATTGTAAATAGTGTTACGATTCTGCGATATCCCTGAATTTTCTTTATTTTTCCCAAAGGACTTCTAAAAGTGTATGTTTATTGCTGAATAAATTTTATTTATTGAACAGAAGAATATACAATTTGCAATACTTTCAACTGATAATATAACATTCGCTTCAATTTTATGTAAAAAAAAACGGTAGATATATTTAAAGAGTAAAAACGATTTAGGCGATTATTTTTTTTGTATTTATCATAATTCCCTGGTGTAAAATAGTTTTCCAAACAAGGTTAAATTGCAATCATAAGACGTTGAATTTAAGTTAAAAATTTTAATAGATATGAATTAAGAAATATGTTAATATTATAGTAAGAAATACTATTTGTTATATATTTTTAGTATGTATTTTTTTAATAATTTCTTAATTAGTATTGCTTAAGATTCCTCCCGATAAAATATGGACAAAATGTACATTGTAACTTGGAACTGCAACCAACCATAGTTTGATAGGAATACAGACGTATAATCACGTCACCTGATTGTCAGGTTTTCCTGCAACAGGCTATTTTGTTTTAAAAAAATATTATTTAAAAAATGTATTGCTTTTTAAACTAAAATGATCATCGTCTGCTGCAGAGAAGGATTTTTTAAAATGACTTTTCAGTTAAAAATTTGTATTTTTATCTTATGAAGTGAAAACGTGTTTAAACGTTGACCAATTTGTGTATTGCTAAGAAGGTTTTTAAAGAGAAACATTTTCAATTGAATATTAGTGTTTTTAATTAAATAACAAGTACAGAAACTATTATTTAATTTTCTTTCTCATCTGTACAGTGGGCTTTTGTTAGCTGCTGCAATTACCGAAAGTTTTTTTGGCCAAGGTGGGGGACCGAGATGGGGTGTTTTTGTGCAATTTAATCACGTTTCTTTTTCTGCTGATGCTTTCTTCTTCCTTCTGGTGGGTTGTTTAGGGAGGATTTCTTTTCCACTTGGGGGTGTGCGCCAAGCGGTTTAGGGTTTAATTTGTGTTTATTGATTTGAATGAGGAAATATAGGATACTTCTTTTTTTGGTGATTTAGACAGAAAGCCTAGCAAACCGTGAACTAGTTTAAATTTAGACGAAACATACAATTGTTGCAGACTTTTTAATTAAAACCAATTTGTGCTTGTGTTCAGACAGTTTTGTCACTGTGAAAACGCAAAGTATGTTTTTAATTGTTAAGTCTAATTTTTTCAACGATATCTCCATCCAATTTTCAATATTTTTTTATTTTTCCTAATTACAAAATATATTGCTCCTATTATAAATTTTAATTTTTCAAATTCAAACCTTCTCATTTCATATTGAAAGATTTTTTTAAATGTACAAAGACATAATACTGACTATTAACCTATTGAAATTAACCTTTCCAAAAATTGCTACTTTTTAGAGTAAACAATAACATTAATGTCTACATTTTTAATTCCATGGGCAAATTAAATTTATCCATATGTTTGGATAAAGGTCACTCAAAGGAAGGATGTCCATTTTTAAAATTTAAAGGAATCAAAGAACAGATTTAAAAGGTAGTTTTAATGTAGGGGGAGCATTTCTTAAATTTGTTTTTGAAATATTTCTACATTCATAAATTTAATAATGACGCTTTTTTAAATCCCCTTATATGATTTGATTATCATCAAAATTTTATAACGTGTATTTGTGTACAACTACAGGTTATTGTAAGCAACGCACGTCAAATCAATGAAAACTTAGATAGTGTAACACAAATTTGGCGATTTCATTTTAAATAGTTGAATCTAAAATACATTAAGTTCGAAACACTTCTTAACTATTATACTGTAATTTTCATTTACATTTTTAAAAAATTGTGGTTTTGAAATTCACAAATTCCTACTAACGAGCTTTAAAACATATGTAGAACTAAAGTGACAAAATAAGTTTTAATTTCAGCTTTAGAAAATGCAAATTAATATTCTCGCATATAATTTCATACATCCAACCTATCAAGTCATGTAATTAAGCACTCGAAGCAGTATCATTAATCATCATCTCCAATTTTTAACATGTCTCGATAATCCGCGAACACATGGAGTACAGGCAGATGTGTTTTAATTCTAGAAGTGCATTGCCTTATTATCATAATCCCTGTGAGGGAGGCTAAGGGGGAGGCGACTTTGATAGGGAACCTTCTGTTAAGAGGGCCTCAAAATATAAAAACACAAGAATAGGATTAAAATTCAATTATAAATATTGTTTCAAAGTAGGATAAGAAGATTTGGTTTTCTAAGCTAATGAACTCTGTTTATGAACTAATGCTTGTAGTAAATGACATTTAATGTGTAACGATGGTATGTGTTAAAGTTTCATTTGTTTAAGGGTGACAATTCAAGCAACTGTCATCTGGAACATATTTTGAAAAACTCAATGGGTTTGTCTTTTTACATTTCCCGCAAGATCTCCTTGCAAAAAACAGTTATACACATGAGTCTTTAAACAAATATCAGTTTTTAATCAATAAACCACACATACTCTTAGTCATGAATATTTATATCAATTAATTATCATTGTTATTTTTTTAAATCGCTTAATAAACTAACATACAATTATTTCAACAAACAGTTTTGTTAAGAGAAAACTTTAAACAAGAATTTTGACTCCGCCATACGTTGCGTTGGCTGAATTTCACTGAGAGATAAGAAGGCTAACCCTTCTGTAAATAAATTTCAGTTGGTTTGAAAACCACTTTTGCTCTAAAAGTTTGTATCAAACACTGCAAAAAATCGCTATAACTCACCATCAGAATGTGACGATAAAAGTGTTGCCATCACTCTGTACAGCGAATTCACATATGATGTAAAATTTCTTGTGATACACTGATAGTGATTGGACGACGCATTTTCTTCGTTTAAAACTCTAGTTGTTCATGTGACACTGTACATCTAGAATGCATTTTGCTGCAAAACAAGCATTTGCACCATGTGATGTAAAAAAAACCACAAAATATGCTGTAATTTTACAGAATTTTCACAATGAACCAGCAGTTAGGAATCGGCTTTAAACATCGGATTTCGGCACGAAAAACCTCGTGTAACGGAAAAACCCAGACTATAACCCTCAACCAAATAAACCAAACATTTGACTCGGTCCATTGCCCAACTGCCCCCTATTACACTAATACCTGTCCAAATAAGGCTCTTCCCTCTGACCTCCAACCCAATCAGCTGCGATAACACAAAACCAAGCCCCCTCCGCGAATTAATAAGGCACGACTTTCGCAATGATTTCTCTAAATCTGTGAGCACCGTTCCTTTGAATCCTTCTCACAGGCATTGTATACATACGCTTGACAATGATGAGAAAGAAGAACTTTAGCAACATAGATTCAGTTTCGAAACGGGCCCAGGGTCCATTCTACCTGGGCCTTGTAACCCTATGGCCTGAAGTCAACCTGTTCTCGGAGGCCCACCTATAGGTTACATTTTAACCCTCATTCTTCTATGTATCAGGTACCCTTAATTTTCCCCCTTTCCGTGCAGTTTTTTTTCGGTTGTTGCTAAAATTATGTTGAAATGCCGCCTTTACATTTTTGTCTCTATGACTGGTGTTTTTTTACCGTGTCTTTTTAAAGAGACTTCGTCTTTTTGTTTCCGTATAATTTCCTTTTTGTATATACAGAGAGGTCTGTAGTTTAAGTTTTTCGTGCCAGTTTCTCGTTTTTTGAGATTTTTTTTTTTGCTTATGCGAGGCTTCGGCTTGACAACGCTGTAACTTAAAAATTATTGTACAATTAATTTAATATTTATGATATGGTTTTTTAAATATTTTTAGAAGAAAGACTATTGTTCGAAAAATGCTCTTTTGAAAAACAATCTTTATTCACAATCCACCGTTTGGCAAGATCAAGTAGTTTTGAAAAGTTCATTTTTGCAACTTAATTTACCTAGCTGAGTGAATAATTCTTAATTCATAAATTTGTGGGGGGAAATAGACTAACTTAGACTGCGGTACAATGATATTTGTATTCAACAATTAAAAGCATTTCGTTTGTGGGAATTATTTTAGTAATTTGGACATTGACTTGAAAACGGTTGCATAGAAATGCTGTTGGTAAAACATTACTGCTTTTACATAAGCAGCAGTTATTCTTCAAAATGTAATATGATGATTTGGTCAGCATTAAACTTATACAAAACCTGCAAAAAATCAGCCCGCAACTTTCATAGATCGTTGATTTATGCAAGTTAGGGTAAGGTGGGGTAAGTGGGCCATTGGGGCAAGTGGGCCACCCCCCAGGCATTTCCCGAATTACGGACGTAAAAAAAAATCTGTTGCACTATTTTTACGTATTTACCCCAATAGATGCAGGAAACATTATGGCATCATTTTCACTTAAGTATGTAACAAGGTACAATCCTTTTTGTGAAATTTTTTAAAATTGCATCTTTTCGTAATTCACGCCATCATACTATTTTTAAATTTATTTCCAAACGGTTCATGATACAAAACAAAATGTTATATATTTTGAAAGTGTATAAAACATAGTATCTTTTTGTAGTGTCATGTACTTGTGATGTTGATAAAGTTAAAAGAAAATTGGGGTGGCCCAGTTGCCCCGCGTTTGGGGTAAGTGGGCCACCACAATGGCGGGGTAAGTGGGCCACCCCTGACCCACTAGCCCCAACTCTTTAATATACTTAAAAAAAGTCATATTTACTGATTCATAGGGTTAGTCATATACACTATTCATAGTTCTATTCATTGACATAGGCCAGTTTAAAATCTGTAGCCCTAACATTTTTTTTTACACTACATGCAAAAATGACAAGATGAAAAATAACGTATTTTTTCTTGTAGTAAGCTTGCAAGCCAGAAAAAGTTGCTATGGGGGAACTATTAAAGATACATTATTACTTTTTTTGTTCAAACACTCAAAAAATCATGTAGATTATTCCACTTACCCAGCCTTATCTCTACCAGTTATGATTAAAAATATATTAGGGGGGTGGCCCACTTACCCCACCTTGCGGGGCAAGTGGGCCACTCGGATGACCAAAATGAAAAACATATTTTTTATATTTATTTTTTGCCAATTTGTGTTAAGGTTGTCATGGGTACAGTAATAACATATGAGAGAATGGACCACAAAAAAAAATAAGTTGTTAGGCCGATTATATCCAGTGGTATGAGGGTCTAAAGTTGAATTATGCCAAAAAGGTGGCCCACTTACCCCACCTTACCCTATATCTGTTCTAAAACTTAGGCTGCAGTAAACCTTTAAATAAGCAGATTTCCTTCCAAATTTAATATGAAGATTTCGTCAGCAATAAACTTTTGCAAAAACTGCAAAATATCAACATGAAACAGTCATTGATCACCTCGTCTGCAAAAAAACTTAATTCGTCAGCAAAAAATCATCATCGAGATTTTTTTTAAAAGTGTTTTTTTTTTGCTGACTTTTTTA
Organism: Hylyphantes graminicola; assembly: GCA_023701765.1. Lineage (NCBI taxonomy): Eukaryota > Metazoa > Arthropoda > Arachnida > Araneae > Linyphiidae > Hylyphantes > Hylyphantes graminicola. The sequence goes on from CM043116.1 coordinate 34,075,541, forward strand.
TGGGTATTTTCATAGATGATGACACATGGCCTCTGAAATACTAATATGCGACCTAAATTTATAATATTGAATTTCCATCATTTCTTATTTTCATTTTCATGTATTCCGAGTAGGACAGAAGGCATATGATATCATTACACTCCAGACCAAATCTTGTACCACTCAAAAGAAACTATCTTGGCCTAAGGTGGATTTAAGAGAACTCCGTTTGTAAGCTATAATAAATTTCTCACCCTCTTATAATTCAAACTTCTTTAACTCATCTGTTTTACATAAAACGATATAGGTCATTGGTGTTTTAGCTGTTTTTTTAAACAGAAATTTAATTTAAATGAAATCAAATTTGCGTCTTTCCCCTTTCTCGAAGGATTAAAGAAAAATGGCTAAGAAGGGGTTAACTTTGGAACTGGAAATATGGCTAGACAGTAGTCACATAATAATTATCTATAATAATAATTATCTAACATAATAATTTTCAATCTTTAACTAATTTTTTTTATTTGTTTCATATTTGAATAAAATGACGAACTGGATATTTGGCGCTCTAGGCCGCAGTCTACTTAGATGACCTTAGCTCTACTTGGCCAACAGTGGCAGCAGACTTGCAAAGCCCTATCATGGTTTTTAAAAATTATTTCACTCACTAAAATCTCAGTAACCACTTCTTCAAACCATCAAAAAATATTCACTATCGGGATTCTCCGGTCTGTAGGGCATTGGACTATCAAGTAGTGGATCTCATTGCAAGGTCCTCGGAAGAGGTTTTGTTGGGTGAAAGTCAATATCGAGACTTGAAACGTGGTAGTTGGTCATGGGAGTTTTTTTTTAACCACTTACTGAAGGTAAACGCACACTGTACGTTGGGACCAGCTTTCCCTTTTCTTGTTTGCATTTATGACGTACATACGCCATTCCTCCATGACCCTAGGGGCTGGGGAGCCCAGTCGGTTAGGCACCCGCCTAGCATGCGAAAGGTCTCAGGTTCGGATCCGGGCATCGCCAAAATAACTACCGACCTATAAATGACCAAAAATGTCCGACAAATAATACGTAAGGGAGTGCATGTTAAGTATCCTTCAAAGTCCTAATGCTGGGTAAGTCCTAATGCTCTTAACGGTTGCGCTGGGCGCCTATTCAGGTGTCGGCTCGTCACTTGACTGTGGTTCTAAAATACGACGCCCGTCGCCAATAGCCCTCGTGTAGCTCTAGTGCGACGTTAATTCAAAACCTAAACTAACCTAACCTCCATGACCCAATGGAACACCAGTAACTGTAATTCAATGTTATAGTTCTACTAAAATCTAAAAAACATTTTCATTTGAAGTTCAGGAAAAAATAGGCAATTTTAATTATGAGACATACGTTTTTTGTGTTCAGGGTGAAATTTTGTGTCATTGATGTAATTACCTATTTTCAGTGAAAAAGTTTGAGTGTAAGTAAATAGTTATAAGTTGAAAGTTGTAAAAAAGTTTCTTTAATAGAACAGTTGTGATGTTACTTGCAATTACCTTTTCACAAAGTAATAATGCATTATCTGAAATGGGAATATTTCAGATGATGGAACGCTCTAGTTTTCATATTTCGCGTACTTCGTTTTCAATTTGAAAATGACCGATATAGATGAAAAGAGATATCCAACTGCATGGCAAGAAGTTTTGGCATTTAAAAAATTCCATTTGTAAAATATTCTAAGCAAATTCCTTTTCGAATGCCAAAACAAAAGTAATTCCCGACAACAAATGAAAACAAACCGTTTCAGCTGTTGTCATCCACGACATGAAACAACCCCTTTAAGAATTAAGAAAATACCACTAAAAAAGTTATCGGTAAAACCATAAAAATACGTAAATGCGATTTTTAAATTTAATGTTTTGGACCGAGACACGATGAATTCTCATTTTTATCATTTGTTAAGAGTAAAAATAACAGCTAAAAAAAACGATAAATTTAATTGACTAAAATATGTCCAAAAATCTTCCTAACAAATTAGAATATATTTCATTTCTTACTAATTTCAATATTCTACACACGAAATTTCGCTACACAACCTTATCAAATAAACATCCCAATAAATCTTTAAAAGGCCAGGAATTAATGTGAAATACTACGTAGGTATAAGAGGTAGATAGTAACAAAATAGGCGGTGACCACACTCTAAACGTTGCTGGGTTGTAAAATAGTGTTTGTTTATGGCCTTGAACGCCTGCCAATTTTTAGACCCGGTGCATAAAAGTAATTATTAATGGTGTCTATTATGTTAATTGTCGAAAATGAAAAGATAATTACCTTTATTTTAGACGTCTTGGGTGTATAAATATGTAATAACCGTATAAAATTCTTTTATCATCGTTAAAGAATTTTTTTACAAGTGACATTATTATTGTTTCTATTACAACGGTCTGCAGTGTTAGCACGTTTTACTTGTTTTGAAACATAAGCTAATAAAGGAAATGATGAAATGTTTTAAAATGGATTGTAATTACGGTACATTTATAATGATACGAAAATATCAATCGAATTTTTAAGTCGTACTAACTCGGGAGATCGGGCAAAAGTAAAACGTAACAAATAAAAACAACGAACTACATTTTGTATTGCAGAACTACACGTAAAAATACATTTGAAATAATATTAAAACTTTTTATTGGGAATCAAAATCTTAACGAATTGACGAATTTGTATTTTAAAAAATGTATTGGACAATATTGTCTCCTTTGTTCATATCTAAGGTAATTATTTTGTTTACCCTATGCATTTTAATGATAAAACTTTACTCCAGCATTTTTTTAAAGTTTTGTAATATGATCTATTAAAAGATTTAAACATATAATTCGTTTTCCTATAAAACTGTACCTGCTACACATCATTCGCATTTATTTATTTAGCTCCCACCAAACTAAATAAAATTATACATGTTACGTTTTACTAGTTATTAATTTTTATATTTTTACAGGAAAGTGGAGACTACTTCTACCCTACTAAGTCGTATTGACCAAGTTACCTTCGAACTGAATTCTTCTCTTGAATGAATGCGCAAATATATTTGGATAAATAGATAGGGACATAAAATTCGTAAGTTTGTTTCATTTGTTTAATAGATACCGAATTCATTTATTATAACTATTTTTTAGGTGTTATAAACTTTTAAATGTATCAATTGATATTATTTTTCACGCACCCATGAATAAACATTTATAGTGGTTGTTTATTATTTTACCCATTAACGACTCGTTTGTGAGTCCCCTTAACAACTTCCTTCCCGAATAAAAATTTTAAATGCAAAGCTTTTATAAAAAAAATTCGTGTAACTTAAGTTGTCTTGCATAATTTGTTCAGTTCTGTGGTCCACATTTGTCTTGTATTTTGTGTATTGAATTAAACTTAGGCATAAAGCTTATTTTCCCATGACACATTTTTCTAATCGTCGTTAATAAGTTAAGTTCATTAAAGTTACGAAATAAATATTTGCAAGTAAAAGAACTAAACAAAAATTTTAAACTTGTTTATATCTTGCTAAATTTTCTCTCAAAATAATTATTCAAAAAAAAAATATTTGTTTTTATAAAAAATTTCTTTTTATCAGTCGTCTATCATTTCATATGTATTTTTTCCTTGTTAAAATTCGCTTGTTGGTTTGCATACTGTGACACATGAATTTTATTGTAAGTTATTTACTATGCATGTTTACCAAGGGATTTTTTATGACGGGGAAAGTGGTAATAAACGAACTATCATTTTTTATTTCCTTTAAATTGGTACTTTGTTTACTGAGTTAACATAACATGAACAGGTTTTGGTGCAGTACCCCTGTTTTATAGCCTCAAATTTGCATGTATATCAAAGAAAATAATTTACATTTCCAAACTGTAGAAAACTTCCTTATCAACTTTCACCTAATCGCAATAACTTGTTTTTAAGAGCTAACTAAAAACCCAATATAATTTTTTATTTGATTTGTCTGGCCTATATTTAAATAGGAGTTGTCATCAAAAGCATTTAAGAATATTTTTATCGTAAGAACTTAAGAATTGAGGTCTTCGGTAATAACTCGTTGTGTCGCTATTGGTGCTACTCTAATAAGCAGAAAAAACTCAAATATAATTAGTATTAATACAAAAAAAATTGAAATTATAATTATCCAAACATCAAAGAACTGAACACAAATATTATCTTCACAGAACTATTTTATCTATTATTTTTTGCACAGACTGATTAAAGTCAAAAATATGACCATAAAGTAAATAATAAGTTATTATTCTAAAGATATTTTTGAATAGTTGTACCACTTATTACGTCTTTAAATAAAATATTATACGTGCAAATTGAAGTTCATTTATGCTAAGGCAGAATATTTTCCATGCACGTAATTTAATAGGTATAATTTCCAGAATGCAGAAACGAAGCAGATAACAAATTTACATTGAGTACGCAACATTCTTGTATTTATTTTTCAATGTATTGTACACAGTAGCTGTACAAGCAGCTTTCTTCGTGTTATACAAAACAGAAATTTCCTGTTTGAATTGTTGTGCTTTTATATCGTGCTCTACTAAAGTTAGAAAATACTTTATCTCATAGGTCTGTGTAATGTGAAACATTTTTAAAGGTAAATAAAAGTTTAACTGCAGCTTAGGGTGTTTGTATCTTATGGGTTTCAATATCATAACCAACCAATGAAAATTTTTAACTATGCTTCATGAAACGTGACACTTTTATAGGAGTGCGATGTGATATCAAATTAGCCTTTGACCCTTTCAGTCCCAATGGCAATTTGACATTATTTTAGAAAAAAAATTCTGATTGTCTACAGCCATTTATATTATCAAAAAGCACAATATTCGATTCTTCAAACTTTTTTCTATTAGAAAAGATTTTTTATGAATCCCAATACATGTCAGCCATATTATTTTTTTTTTAATTATGATCAGAAACGTGATGATGCCAAATTGCATCAGTGGGACTGAAAGGGTTTAAAAGGTAAACTTTCACCTAACCATGTAGCAGATTGTAAAACCCAGCCTTTTCATTTAAAAAAATTGACTGATCATACAACGTTTCCACTGACTTACCCACTGATGTATCACACTCGTCACAGTACACGAAATAAACTCTTCCGTGTAAAACCTCTGGAAGATAGGTTATTTTTTCCATTTGGTTCGGCTAAATTCATTGGTATCATTTGGTTTGGTTAAACCTTCGATTCGAGTAAAGACACCTGAATATTGCCAGTGATCGAAATAATTGTTCAATCCAATCAACATGTTTTCTGTCTATCTATGAACATAGTGGTAAGTATAAACCTTTTAAAAAAACATATAACCTTAAAAATTGTTGAACTCAATACGTAGCACATGCATTTTTCTGAATTACGGTAATTAAGATAATTTACTTCTCCGCGTTCGGGTGATATATTCATCCATTTACCTAAACTGGAAATCAGTTTCATTTGGTTAAGTTAACCCTTCGATACGAATCCAACCACATAGTTATTTATATTAGTTATTTATATTCACCAAAAGGTTCGAATGCAATTAACACATTATCTGGCTATCTATGAACTTTGCGGCAGGTGTATTGCCATAACCTTATAAAACTCATTAAGCAATGCATACATTTTGCTGAAATAAGTAACTTGGTTTGTGGCTGAAATTCTATCATTTCTGCAAAAATTGCAAACCCTAATATATTTGTATTATAGATTCCTCTCTCTAGAAACCACAGAATCCACCATCTGTGGCAATACATTCAATAACGCTTGGCGAGCCGCTTCCAGGTGTTGCATTACCTGCGCAACCGCAAGCGAAATCTATTCCTGTGGTACCGCCAATCGGACCGATACATCAAAGTGTTTCATGCCTTTAACAATTTATTCTTTCCTCCCCAAGATATCTCCAATCTTCGCCATTGTCCCCCTATGCCAGAAGAAATTAGAGAAAAAAGTATTTATAAATACTCCTGTGTACGGAGGTAAAGAAAAAAAATCTCGGTAACGGAAACCAGACAAAAAACAACAACAATGCGTTATTTATCAACAAACATGCTAACGGAAAAAACTTTAGCGGTGGTTTATAAATAAACAGCTCTTCAGGGTCTGTCTATACCGATTTTAAGGATGGAAATTTTTTAAAATATCGTTCACCAGTTCTTATAAATGAGTGATAACTGCATGTTATTGAAATGAAATTATAATTTCTCTGGGAGAAACTCTGTGTTTTAATTATTTTTTAATCTGATTGATAGCACATATCAAACCAGTTTGAATAGCACTAATGTTTTTGTCACATTAATGATAGAATTTAAAATAAAACCTTGACATTCCCCAGCACTACTGAACTTTTGTACTCATCGTGTATCATTTGGAAAAATTCCAACTTGTTGTGAGTATATATATTTAAATTTCTGTAAAGTGATAACGTTATAAATTAAACATTCCATTATTTGTTATGTATTTATATTTTCATAAATGGTATCTTGTATATAAACGTAATAATTAACCATTTTATTAGTGATATCTTCAATGAAATACTTTTTTTCAAGTCTAAATGCAAATCATCTACACTCTTAAAACAGAAGAGTGAAATCCACTCCTGTAGAAGAAGTGCATTTTTCGACAATGGAAAGGATTGAATATTAACTCAGACTGAATTAAAATCACTCGTTTGGAGTGATCCTGTCGCAGGTTTAACATACAAAGGATCCACTCCTATAAGGGAAGAGCATTTTCAACACTGGAGAAGTGAAAATTAACTCAGACTGAGTTAAAATCGCTCGTTTGTTTTAAGAGTGTACTTTTTTTAATTAAAGCCTCAGATAAGGACGATTTAATACAAGTTATCCACGGGTAGCTCTAGTGAAATAATTAAACCACAAAACAGAAACTGAGAATAAATGTTTGCTAAAAAGAACCAAAGCACCCCATCAGCTATTCCGACATCTTCCCGCTCCATCTCTGAACTTGACCGAGCCTAAAATCGAGGTCGGAAACCTCCCCCCAAAAAAACTTCTCAAATAAAAAAAGCACCCAGACGTTGATATTCCCCAACCCTCAGTATCAAAAAACCCGACCCCCACGGTACAAAGCTTCCGTTTCACAATTTTTTAAATAAAAACCATTATATAAAAACCCGTGGCAGGAAACTAGCGGAGTCTATGGGCTACTTCCGGGTCCTAACCTTCTTACCTAGTAATCACATTCAATATTTTTTCCTAAGGTTTTTTTTTCACATTTGTGCATTTGTTTAGACTGCATTCTTGAATGTAGTCTAAAGTGGACGGATTTGTCGAGAAAGTCGATTTTTAGACCGACGTTTTTAGGGAAACGTTATCTGGGCCGTAACTCTTACCTTTTTTCACTTCGCCCCCGTTTTTTTAGTGTTTAATGAGGAATTTCAGCTGACATTTTTGTCGAGGGTATTTGATGGATTGGTTTATTATGGGCGAGGTACTTGTTGATACATTATATTGTACTTCATCTTGGCAACTGATCTGTGTATTCTCCGTTTTTCATGCTTTCTGGTATTCACTTTCATTAAATACAGTGTAAACATGTTAATACCAGTTTTACGGATCATCTGACCAGTTTCATACAAGTGGACATTACTTCCCGAAAACGAGGGAACAAGACTTTTCCTGATTAAGAATTAACATATAAAAATATGTTTATTTTATGCGGTAAAATTAGTAAAAAAAATCGAATTACGTTTAAAACTCTTTTACGACATCAAGTGCATAGTGGGAGACAAGACACATTAGTGACATTTGGGGCATTTAAAATTATCTTGAAACTATATTTGAACCTATTTCCGTTAAAATACCTTTAAAATTATACAAATGCATTAGAGAATAAATATTGTGCTAAAAATCTATAAAGTCAGTTTAATTTATAACCCTAAAGGTTAAAAATTATTCGCCTATGGGAAAATTGCCCACACATACGTTGTAACTCATTAACAAAGATTGGCATGAAAATTTGCTTAATCAAATCTATGTAAACACAAAATATAATACAAATGAAGACTAAAGTCTTCAATTTATGCAGGACAAATTAAGTTTCACTAAAAAATAATTGAAAAACGGAATTGAAAGTTAAAGGTATTTTTCAAAAAATGTAGGTGTTAATGGATTCGCAAATTGTTAATGGGTTGAGTAAAATTATGCATATCAATAACTTGTAGTTTTTGTTTTTATTTTAAATTGAAATATAAAATTAAATCTCCCTTTCCAGGTACGAGTATTCTTTAGAAGAAAATATATTTATATATTCGGTTCATATTTAAAGTGTTTTTGATTTAAAAAAAATAATACAATTTGACATTTACGGAAATTGCGAACTTTCGAATACAAAACAAAACGCAAAAAAAAATTGGTACACAGCCATTTAAGAATTATATATGTTGAAGTAATGTACTTTCTCTGTACAATTAAACGTTATACACTTAAACCTCTTTCGAAAGTCCGCTATGAAATTACCAGATAAACTTAATTAAAAATTAATTATCAATACAATTTCTTTTTATTGTCCACTTAATGTAATCCATTCATTTTCAAATGTACAGCAATAAAATCTGGTAAATATATTGGGTCGTTTTTAATATGTCTCGAGTAAGTATGTTGCGTTAATTGGTATTTTAGATTACAATTAATGTTAGAGAACTTCAATTACATTGCTAATTTTGGTTGGCAAAGTCAAAATGAGCCTCGTACTATCATTTTGTATTGCAGTGTAAAAATATAGATAATAAAAAAATGTTTAAACTGAAAATTTTCAAAAGTTATCTTTGGACAAAAGTTTTACTAAATGTAAAGTTAAGTTTTAAGATTATTAAAAAATTAAATATTTTGTTATTTATTAAGATTTATTAACTAGTATTTATTAAATGAAATAAAATCATTACAAATTCGAGAAATGGTGTTCAGAAACAAAACAATGTTTTTAAATGGTCGAACGTTACAATGGTATAGTTAAAATTGTATTTGCAGAAACTAAAGTATTCAATTTTTATTTGTAATAACATTATTTTTTTTCCTCGATTTTTTTTAGTTAGATATAATAACCGTATTTTACACTACCAACGTTTCAACCGAAACAAATAATTCCATTCATAAATAATCTGTTTTTTATTATTTTGATTCGCTGCTTTAGCAATTATACAAGTTTTTCAAGAAAAAAAGTAATAAAGTTTAATTGTACAAATGATATTGAACTTTTGAAAATATTTTCTAAATAACCCATTAACTTTCACAATTTAAGCTAAATTTTTATTTACTCTATTAGATTTTCAAGTATATTTTACAACTTTTTAGTCTTTATACTTTCAGAAGTCATTGCACTCAAGAAATAGCAAACTTTAAATGCCTTAAGCAATCAACTACTCAAAAGAAGTTTTTTTTTTTTTGTTGATCTAAAAGCTAATTATTCCTTACAAAACGTTAAACTATTTAATGTTTGCGTGTAATAACACTTAATTGCTTATTTAAGTCTTTAGCGAATCTTATTTCAAGACTAATTTAAATGTTTTCGAATTCTTTATGCACTATATAGCTTGAGAAAAAGAGTGTTAGCTTTCAGCATTTTGTGTTTTTGAAAATACAGGATAATTTGTTTTTTAAAAATTCAAATACTTAAAGTTAATTCGTATGTACTGTAAATGATCTTAATTTCAGCAATGATGGTATAAAAATAAGGATTTACTGAAGTTTCACGAATCTTAGTCGAGTTTTATGAATTTTTCGTTTTTCAAAAACAACAGATTAAAACTTGGTTTTAGTTACAACTATTTTTATCTAAACTTTAAAAGTTTTTTTTTACGTAAAGATGCTTAAAATAAGTAATTTTTGTGTAAAAAAAACTTTACCAACTATTTTTATCTAAACTTTAAAAGTTTTTTTTACGTAAAGATGCTTAAAATAAGTAATTTTTGTGTAAAAAAACTTTACCATTTTGCATGAATGCTTATGCATGTGTTTTTTATGTATAGACATAATATTCATCTTAAAATAATTGTTCTGCATTGAACAATTAATTTAATTTATTGTAAAAACAACGTAATTTTATTGAAGTGCAATTGAAATATTGTTATGAAAAGATGTTTTCAAATATATTCTATAAAGCTTTTCTAGTTTTTTTTATACAAAACTGATGTTTTCCTCATTTTATATACAGGATTTCAATGCACACGATAAAAATATTATTTATGAATATAATACATCTGTTATTTTCCTATAAATACTTTTTTTTGTGCATCAACTAGTGTAGTTTTCTGTAAAATTACATATCAATTTGTCAAAAGAACAATTTTCTCTACAAACATGTAAAATTTGTCTTGGATTACGTATGTTGAAAACACACTTTCTGTTTGTGTATTTCAAATTTTCTTTTTGTAATGAAAACACGTTTACGTGATTGCTATGCTATCAACACATTTTGACTGTTGCATTGCAGGTATTTTCTGGCCACTTAGCAGTCTAAAAATTTCTACAATATATTGGATTTTTCATACTATAGTTCATATTCTATTCTTTCTATAGTATAGTTCGTATTCTATTCTTTCTATAGTATAGTTCATATTCTATCTTTCTAATTTTTCTGCCTTAAAAAAAATATGGTGCATGAACAAAAGCCTAGCCCCCGAATAGGCCCAGGAAGCTTGCTTACCCTTCTAGTTTTCTAGGGCCCCTCAATCTGGTCCATTTAATATTTTTTTAGGAAGCTGCTTCTATAATTAGATGAATAAATATGTTGTTAGTTCAATTTTAAGTAACCACTTATTCGTCTTTTGTCGTGAAACGCAATTATAATTTACAAGCAAGTTAATGAAATTCTAGTCAGTATAGCATTGCGTGAAATGTTGTTCCTTTTATTGAAGCATCTATCAGGGTGTACCAATACCACCTAGATTTGAAGGCCGAAGAACTAAGCGACACAAGGTCACACTAGTCGACCAATTTCGATTTGTTGACCAATAACATCGTATCTTAAGATGACGTTGCATCTTGATCCATCTAATATTTAAAAAATATTCAAATGCAAGATCTAGTCACGAATGATCATTGGTCATAACCACGGAATAGGTCCACTTATTTGACGTCAAGCATTTAGTTAGCCTGCCTTCTACTAGGTGGTATTGGGTGTACCTTGAAATAAAAATTGGGGTTATTTTAATTGGCAACAATAACAAGAGTCCCTAATTAACAGGTTTGCTTTCCTTGTACCAAAGTCTGGACAGGGCCCTGATGAAAATGAATTGAATTTATATTAAGAGTATTCGCAGGGAGGCTGGCAGGAAAATTTTTGAATTTCCTTCCTTTGTTAAACTCTACCTTGAAACCATCCTCCACTGGTACCCACCTAATACGATCGACCTTGATCACTGGTACATCTACCCCACTCACTGTTAAAACAATGGACACATTAATTACACAAACACGTTCTATTCCACAATCCCAAATGTTCGATCAAACAAAAAAGATGCCTATAAATCCGCCAATTTCTTCCAAATCTGTAACACCTGCCTTCACAAGAGGCCTGTGTTTTCTGATGGATTGCAGCTACCTCCACTAACACGTATTGTTTCAGGGTTGAAGAAGTGAAAGTGGTTCTTTCGGAAGGCAGGTCTGTTATTCCGTGTAAGGAGTGATAGGAGTCAAGGAACTTCAGGGCAAGAACCCTTATAACACACACAGGCAGGGTTACCAGACCAATTTGGTAATATAATGCCAAAATCTGTCATAAAAAAAAAAGGGTTAGGTGTTATGTAACATCTTGAGTGATTATTTATTGGCGCTTTTTTTTTTGTCTCACCGCCCAAGCTTTGCATTTCCGAATTTGTTTTAGTTTTCTCGCGTTATTTTGTGTATAAATTACGGAGCCAAATAGATAAATAAAAATAGAGAAGAATTACAAAAATGCCTTTTTTGTAAATAGCACTACTCCAATAGAATTACTCATTCTCGTTACAAAATATATAAATTTAAATGATGCAACTTCCAACATTATTCTTTGCGGTTGGTTGTTAGGTTTTAATTATCCAAAATTCAACTGTAACTTTTTTATATAAAAAGCTCATTTATTAAAATACAGCCATAAAATAAATCGCTTAAATATTAAATCACATTTTAACCAAAAGTAATACAGTTTGTATTTTTACCCATAACATATGGTAAGGTATAGCATTTCCATCTATGTGCTCTTGTTTAAGTATAAGTTACTTTGGCTAATTGCTGAAAAATTGAGATTATGAATATTTGATAATCGATAAAGTTTTACGTTATAGTTATATTAAATTTGAATTTCTCATCAATACGGAACTATTTTTTTCATGCTTATTTAACGAATAATTTTATCAAAAATGTTTATAGATATTTATGACCGAATAAAAATTAAATTTTCAACTATTAGAAAATATATTTACACCTGAAAGTAATACCATATTCCTTTAATTATAATTCTATTAATTAGTTGCGCTACAAAGTAATAAGTAAAAGTATAATAAGAAAATTAATTTTTTACCATACAGAGTATATTAGCAAAATATATTTACATATAGCTGCTACTTTTTTTTTTTAACAATGTGCATCCTAAAAAAATTGCATTTCAAAATTCAGTTAAATGAAATATTTCCAGTTTGTATTCAACGAACTTAAATATTAATATTCTGAATGCCAATGTTAATAACTGTTAATAATATAATTCCAATGTTTCTGTGTCAATATAAATGTTGTGAAAACTGATAATTTTTATTTTAACAATGTGTGACTTGAAAAAAAATCAAAATTTAAGTACATGAAATATTTCAGATTTGTATTCAACAAAATTAAATATTAATATTTTGAATGGCAATGGCCAATACCAGAAAAATCCAAAATCAGCCCATTTTGGCGCTATGCAAGCCAAATTGGCAACCTCAGTGTACTTGAACCGCGACTTCTTCCTGCGGGGTGTAAGGAGTTAACTCTCGGGTTGGACCCTTTTGGTCGGGGAGGACCGCTTTAATTGACGCCTTGGCATCGGGGAAGTATTTGAAAAAGTTTTGAATTTTTTGAGAACCAACGCGGGGTCGTTAAACTTGAAACTGAATTTGTGAGAGATGGGACCGTTGATGTTTTGCTATAGCGACTAAAAGCCTCTGAGGCATAAGGAAATTGATTAATTTGTTTTTTACTGCATGAGATTGAAAATAAATTTCTTATATTTTGTCACATTTTAAATATTGATTGATCTTCTCAATACTTACATTATATTGTAATGAAGTGATTTTTTCATAAAAATAATACTTTTGATAATGACTGACTCTCATATTTGAACTGAAGGAATTTGACGAAAGTGTATATCACTCGTGGTTGCCTTGGCGACAGATTTGTCTGTATTTTCTGAGAATGAGACTGTTTAACATCAATTGTGCTAGACCTTTCAGAATTCTACCGTTTTGCCTTCCACGTTTGTGTTGTCCTAAATAACAAGGTGTCTGGTTATAAGAGCAGTTCTTTAAACACAAAATGGTACAATCCTCTAAATTTTCAAATTTCATACAAGTTTTTAAAATACATTTATCTTTTTATAGGGGTTTAACTTTCTATAACCATCAGGCGGATACGCAAAAGGAGTTTGATAGCATACAATAAACAGCTTCGAAATACATTTACGATATCGGAAACTAAAAATGTTATATGAAATGTAATGTTAACTGTTTTCAAATTTTCACCATTTTTAAAAGTCAATAACCTGTCTCTATGCCTATTTTCACGATATAACATGCCCAAAAATTATCATTTTATATGTAGTATGCTCGTAAATTTTTATTTAATATATCTGGATGATGGAGCTAAATAAAAGATTTTTTAAATTATGAAATAACCATAATAATCTGAAGAAAAATAAACATGTTCTTATGTATGGAATTCTTCATAAACCCATAACCACCAAAAGATCAATGCACTGAAAACGTTTTATTTACTATTTCAACAGACTGTAAAAAATTTAATATTTTACCCGGAAAAAGTTTGCCCTGTGAGTCAGTGTCCTGTGTGAGATTTAAATTAAGTTCACCAACAAGAATTTAAATATTATGACATATATAATTTTTTTAAAAGTATAATAACGCAGGCTTGTTTTGAAATGAAAGTTTAACTCGTATTTAAAATTTTTAATGAACTCGTAACGTGGAAGAATACGATTATTTTCACATCAGGTTTTGTTTACATTATACTGGTCTTAAAAAGAAGGAATTCTTTAGAACAGAGTTCAAAATACGCAATTGAAAAGATTTTCTAAGGAAAGCAAAGATGAATTGGTTAAGATCTCTTAGATTAAATTCAAGGTGAAAGACCTATACTGTAAATAGAATGTAGACTTATATTTCTAGTTCTGGAACTCTATTAAGATCAAAATTTGCGGTCGTTTTTTTTTTGTAAACATAGGGTTCATTGAATTTCTTACAAGAAATAAGGAAACGTATAAATTATCTTGAAATTCAATGAACAATTTTAATAAATATCTCGATAATCAGCTTGAAAAATCAATCGATTTGGTCGTATTGAATAAATCGTAAGTGAAAATTTAATGGGTTTTAGTTTAAAATTGTTTCCAAAATACCTAATTTCTTTTGAACTATTATTTCTAAAATGAATTAAATTTCACGGATTTTCTCTAACTTACCTACAGTAAGTTAGAGAAAAACCGTGAGATTTAATTCATTTTAGAAATAATATATAACACGTGTCTTGGGTGGAAAAATTTTTAATTACGAAATGCAGGTTTCTATTTATTAAATTAGAAAATTAGAACTTGTATTTCAAAATTCTAAAAATGAAATTATATTTATTCAATGGTTCCATTTGAAGAGTAAACTGTATTTTACATTTAAATGTATCAATAAAAATCGTCAAAGCGCAAAACGTCATAAAATACATTTCATTTTGGGTCTCAATACAGTATGTATCTAATTAAACTTTATGATTTGACTTAGAAATTTACCGCAACCTTGTCAACGTAAATATGTAAGATTAAAAATAGAAAAGGAAATTAACTTGTTTAATTACGTGAAAAAAAAACGGAATAAAAGCGGTCTGTATATTTGAACTGAAAAACATTTTTATACTGAAAAACATTTTACCAACACTATTTTGGTATAATTAAAACGGCTTCATTTTTTTATATGGTATGTTCCTACTTTTAACAACTGTATTAATGTGTTTCATTATCTGTTGTGAAAGTTTTAAGAAATTTAAAAAAAAGAACTTTTTATTTCTAAGTTTAATTTATAATAAAAACAAAGTATCTTTTTTTAACCGAGCTTTTTTTGTTAATCAATGTGATTTTCATTTCGTTCTCTTTAAAAATAAGATTCCGACTTTTTTATCGATTTTTATTCAATGAACGCATGTGGTTTTGGCATGTTTTGGCCTATTTTTCTTTTTTTAAGATTAAAGTCTATGTTTCCTGATATTTTAAATAATTATTATCGATAATAATATACAATAAATAATACTAATAAATACTAAAACACTTTGTGGTAATGAAATCAATTTTAAACTCTAAAATATTTTTTTACATGGATATCCCTCAAATTAAATTTAAGCAGAAAATTCTAGGTGTGTATTTTTTAAAATTTGTTTTGATAGATATATGTGAATTCAGTTTTAAATACACGAAAAAGAGCAATATCATTAAACAAAATTCACATTTTATTGGGGGATCAAATGTTTGTAAAATCTTCAAACAAAAATACAAATTAAAATTTCATCCAATTTTTAACCCTTAGAGGGATAAACAAATTGGCTATTGTATAAACATGTTATTTTCAATGAAGAAGATTAATATTTTAATTTTCAATCAAAAATTTTAATTATTTTATTTTTTAAATTATATTTAAGTAGCAGATGATTATAAATAACTCCTCCATACTTAATATTTTAAACTTTAGAAAATTATAAAATTTTGTAAATTTAACATGTTTGTTGAATGGGAAAACATGATACCGTCAAAGCGGGTATCTTTGGCCACGGAGAGTAACTTTGGCCACTCGTCGGAAAAAGATTTGTTTCTTAATTTATCTTCATAAAATTATCTCATCTAAAATTGTTTTTCATTTTTGGAAAGGTGGAAACATCGCCTTTCATTTCATGTAAAAAAATCTCATTCTAATTCTGGCAATACTAGAAATGCTTTCATTCTTACGAGCGTTAAATGACAAAGATCTATCTCTTCCAACTTTTGTCTGGAAGAATATTGAAAATATTTAAATAAAACACTCTATTCGGTTCTTTTATTTATGGGGAAGAATATTACACCATTTGTTTTATTCTAAGTTGAATACTTTTTATGCTGTATTTAAATATTGGTAATTGGTAAGCTTTTGCCGATGAATGCGGGTAACTTTGGCCAAAGATGTAAATATTTCTTTATGGAATTTTGCACTTTAAAAAATGCATGTAAAAGTGTGTTCTTTTTAACTATTTTTGAAAAAAAAATTACTTTTATGATTACTCATTTTTTGGATATTTTTTTTAAAAATCAAACGATTTTGAACATTAAAAAGGTAAAGATAAAATGCAAAAAACGTATACCACTCAATATCGCAAATGTCGAAAGGTAAACATTTTCAGATTCCTAATTATGAATATATTTTTTTCCCCTTGTATAATAAATTCGTTTGCTTTTTATAAATATATTTGTGATTAAAACTTGCTTTGAAAAAATTTCTTTTTTCCTTATTAAAATAGAAGTTTATTTTTCTTTTAAGCGACTAACAATACTGGTATTCATCTTGTAATGCCATTCCACCATGCACTGCAATGTAAATGTTAAGTTATATACCATTTTTAATAACTATATGTCTTATAACTTTGTTATTTTTAGAATTAAACGATTTAATATTCGTTTATACAGCCTTTAAGGATGTTAAAAAGATTGTTTCTTATGTATTTCATGGATGGTCAAAGTTACCCGCCTGACTCTTAAGTGTCCTAATTTTTTTAACTAATACCAATTTTTTATTAATTTATAAAATTTAACAAAAATGCTTGAAAAGTATTCCTAAAAATACAATACTTAGAATGCATAATGATTTGTAAGTGTTAAAACGTTTTTGTAGTTAAATTTTTCTTCTCTTATAATAAAAACTATGATTTTGGCCAAAGTTACCCGCACTGACGATATTCAGAAAGACGGGTTTTACGCCTGTATTTTGTAAAGTAATTAAGTTATCTGTTAGACTGAGTGTCACATTATTAAATTATTAATACATTATATTTCTGAATGAGTCAAAGCAAACGGAGGCAGTTTAACAAAAAAAAATTATAATGGACCCTAAAACTAATTACTGTACCGAAGCAGAGGAATAAATGTCTGGGGTGTTAGTAAACTGTCACGACAACGTAATTTTTTTTAATTACGCAATTTTGAAATGCATGCAACAAACTCATTGTCCTCTTTTGACTCAACAAAGTATTTTAAAATGCTGCAAAATTCTCGTATTTGACATACTTTTTTTCTTATTGAGTTTTATGATGCTGTCGACCCAGGATTCCCATGTTGTCGATCTAGGTTCACATACGAATCGGGTATATAGTTACTAGCAGTATGGTCCCGCCTTACTGGGAACCCGTTAACTTCGCATTGCTTCCTTTTAGATGCATGCTTACTTGTGAAAATACACTCAAAATCAAAACAAAATTAAATTCGTGTTGGCGCATGCACACTTAAAAAAGCAAACAAAAATAGAGGATGAAGCAGCCTTAGGGCGAGCGCAGATCTCAACCAAACTAATAGAGGATGGCGTCAAGCCCCTGTTTCAGCCCGGTCCATGTATTTTCAAGCCCTGTTATGGTCCCGCATTCCCACGTGGATGACGTTTTTTTTAAAACTAATTATATTAATTTAAAAAATCACAATTAAATATGAAAAAACTAAGCCTCAGGTGCACACGTAGGTATTAAAAGGAATCTATATTAAAAATTTCGAATTTTTTAGAGCAGTCTAAGTAGGTCTTTTGCGATCCACAGACATACACACAGACAGACTCTTTCTTTTATTATTATAGATAGATTGACCAAGCCACTCATCCTTCGTATCGCTGAAGCTAACATTTCAGGCTCAATTATGGCTATAGAAACGAAGAGCTTCTTTAACCCCTATATGGCTTTTTTTAACCCTTTTTGCCACGAATTAAGTTTTATTTTTAATAATTTATCTTTAAACACTTAAAGGGGGGGGGATAGTTGGAATATAAAATGTACTTAAAGTCACGAATTTTTACTTATAATTTCTTAATTACACATACGAAAATGACATTTTATTGAGTGAATATGGGTTACATTTTTGGTCGTTAACATGTTGAAACCACATACTGCATTCAAAAGCACCACTACCATCTATTTCCCTTGGCAAGAACAATGAAAAGTAAAACAACGGCCTTTTAAGGGGACAGGGAACAAAACGACCACTCAAAATGTGGAATTTTCATTTTAACCTTCAATTTCAAAAATGAATGTTTACGAAAAACTTCTATGATCCATATTTGAATATGGGGCTGGAGTTTGCAAATTTGGTAGTTAATATTAATATAACTTTGTTGCCAGATTTGAATATCATTATTCCAAAACACCAATTTTCATCTAAAAGGTGCACTTTCTCTTCTATTTTGCTAGAAGGGTTGAAATTTTCTGGTGCTATCGTATACATGTCCATTTAACACAGTGAACTTTAAGTTTGACGATAAAACATTCATAATTTTAAGTTATCAGCCTAAAGAGAAATTTTGCGCATTTCTTAAATTAGAAAAATTATCTTAATTTTACTCAATATTTTTTTTGAATACTTTTAGTTTACTGTGTCAAATAAACATGTATACGATAGCACAGAAAATTTCAACCCTTCTAGCAAAATAGAAGAGAAAGTGTACCTTAAGGCTGAAACTTTGTGTTTTGAATTAATGACTTTTAAAGCTGGCAACAAAGTTATATTGAAGTTAAATACCGAAGTTGTATATACTCCAACCCCATATTCAAATGTGCATCATAAGTTTTTTTAGTAAAGGAATGATTCAGTAACTGAAATTTAAATGAAAATTCGATATTTTGGGTCGTCGTTTTGTTCCCCGTTACCTTAAGTGATATATTAAGTACCGTCAGGACATCACGCGTTGGTGCAGGATAACTTAAAGTTTTAGGGCGGATTTACTTGACTTTAATGTGCTAAAATCAAATATTTCTATCAAAAAGTTCCATCTTTCCCCTTTTACACTAAATTGAGCAATGAAAAAAGAAACGGTAGCTTTGTAAGTGGTACTTATAAGTACCGTCGGGGAATAAAGGGTTAACCAACATTTCTTATAATACGGAAAAATACCTCTCGTGAAATTAACAAGAGAAAAAGATATTTCTTCTCTTGCTTGTTAATTACACATAAATTATTTACACATAAAGTATTTTCCTTGATTTGTTTAGCACAAATATTCTATACTGAATCTATTTAACATCATAGAGTTTATAGTGGTCCTTATACTTCGAACGGAAATGGGCAGACTTTAAACGCAACATGCTCTAATTTTCCAATCGGTCCCCGGAGGTCAGTACTCCACTTTGCAGCTCAAAAACGGGCCGGAAAGGGTTAAAAACCAAACTAGATCTCCACTAGCCCCTCACAATAATCCCCATAAATAATCGATTAATATTCCTCCATCCAACATGTGTGCTAAGAGTGAAGTTGTAGGAGGGGCACCCTTTTCTGGGTCGCCCATCCTGTGGTTGACGACAGGTCCCGACTCTCAGCTCTATGGTCTCTAGTTCGAATTGGGTCGCCGAAGGAGGGCAATAGGGGGAGGAATAGAAGACGATTCCCCCACCCAAGAGATTAAGAAAAATTACACTGCTTATGTTTTGTTACATTTTGAAACCTTGATTTGTCTTACTAGTTGTTTAACAATCCTCAATGGTTTTTTTTTAAGTTCAACTAGTAATCGAATCTATTTCGGTTTTTATCGAGGTTTATAGTCTGTATCTCTCAGGTTGATACGCAAAGAAAGTTTGGTATCATACAACTACCAGCTTATTAATATTTTAATACGATAACAGATATTAAATAAATGATATAAGTTACTAACCCTTTCAGTCCCAATGACAATTTGACATCGTCATTTTAGAAATTTTTTCTGATCGTCTATAGCCATTTATAATATCATAAAGCACATCATTCGATTCTTCAAACTTTTTTTAATAAGAAAATATTTTTTATCAATCCCAATAGATGTCAGAATTATTTTTTTTTTAAATTATGATACGAAACATGATAATGCCAAATGGCATCACTGGGACGGAAAGGGTTCAAATTTAATGTAAACAGTCTGTAGTAAATGTAAATTTTTGCTAACTAAAAATATAAGTATAACTTTTTACTCTTTATAGTTATATAACACTCCTCAATGGTTTAACCTATAATGGTACTTCTGTTCCTATACGGTTTTATAGTCTGCATCCTGTGTTAGGCACTTTTCGGCGACAGGTCCCGACTCTCAGCTCTATGGTCCCTAGTTTGAATTGGGTCATCGAAAGAGGGCATGAGGGGGAGGAATAAAAACCCCTCCACTCAATGACACCACCCAATAAATAACTGCAAAGGCCCCCCTACACGCACCTGGTCAGGGGAGAGTATTGCATTTTCTCGCGCGTTGGGCGTGGTACAGACTTGTCGTTACTTTTTTACTTTTTCGCAGATGGGGGTGGGGAATGGGTTTTTGTGTGTGTGTCTTGGATTGTTTTGTTGAGAAATGGTCGTGTTTTTGCTTTCTTGGGTGTCGTGTTTGTGTGTGGGAAGATGTAGGTCGGGGTTTTGTGCTGAGGATTGAGGTGTAGGTGAAATGACCGCTATGTGGTAAGGTGACTTAGAGGTTGAAGAAATAAAAAAATGATGAAATTGTCGTAATTTTTATAACATTCTAAACCTACCTTTTTTATGGAAAAAAATACTGATAATAAGTGAAATATATGTATATTTGGAACTGAATTAACTTTATTGATACTAACGAAATTTTAAATGCCTTTAAATCGAAAAGATTCATGATTTGAACAGTTGGTGTCATCTTCTATGGTGTAGGTGAAATGACTGCTATGTGGTATAAGGTGACTTAGAGGTTGAAGAAATAAAAATGATAAATTAAATTGTCATAATTTTTAAGAGCATTCAAAAACCCCACTTTTATGAAAAAACAGAGCTGATAATAAGTTAAATATAAGTATATTTGGAAATGGAATGAACTTGATATTGATACTCACAAAATTTTAAATGCCTTAAGCACTTTCAGTCCCAGTGATGCCATTTAGCATCGTTATGTTTCTAATCATAATTTAAAAAAATAGGGCTAACATCTATTGGGATTAATAAAAAATATTCATTTTTTAAAGTTTGAAGAATCGAATGATGTGCTTTTTGATGATAAATGGCTATAAAAAATCAGAAAAAAATTCTAAAATGAAAATGTCAAATTGCCATTGCGACTGAAAGGAGTAAATCGAAAAGATTCATGATTGTAGCTGTTGGCGTCTTCTTTTGGACAAAAATTCAGTTAACGAAGACACTTCAAAAAAGTCTTCAACTTTTACTTTATGAAAGGTTTTATAAAAGTGTAGATTGTGTAAAATCTACCGACAAAATTCAAAATTTAGGATTAATTAGTTGATGGAGTTTGTAGAAGAGAGGCAAAATTGGACTTTTTTTCCTATCTGTTAAGTCAATAGTAAACCGGAGGAAGCTAATCAAGAACTATTTTAAATATATGGAGGATATCCCTTTAAAACCCTTTAGATGTCACTTATTTAAGTTTGCTAGGCATTGTAGTCCGGCATTTATTAAGATTACTATTATAAATCCGCTGTTACTGACTTCATGATGAGCCCAAAAGATTTTGTATGTCCGGCATAAAAGTGATATCCATTCCATGAAAAAGGTCCAATATACGTAATTTTTTTTGGTAAAGAAAAATTTATTTAAAACTTGTTTCTTTTACATTTGCATTTCTTTAAAAAAAATTATCCTCTTAAAATGTACCTTTTCACCATTTTCATAATTATTTGAAGCAAAGAAAGTGGGGCTATTCGCCCCATACTTAAAAAAAATAATTTAAATTTCCTTTCATTTTTTCTCTCGCCATCTGATAGCCATAAAATATGCCATGTTATTCAGAAAATTATAATGGATTTTCGCCACACACATGGTCTAGGCCAGGTGACACTCTGTAAGAAGTAGGGGTGGCTCTTTTCTGCCTTAACAACCGTATCTCGATTCTTCTCGTCTTTCTTGGGAGACGACCGACGTTACGTTTATGTATTTCTTATATAAGGTTGGCTCAATTCGATCTAACAAATTGTCTGTATCATAAACTTATGTAAATTTTGGACATTAAAGATAGATTTTCCGACTGATTTAGAAAAATTATAACTTATTAAAAAATATTTTCCAATTGAAAGTTTGACTTAAATTTGGTTTACTAATGCACATCTAGATATTAATTTCCAATTCTAATTCTAAACTTAATTTCCATTTCCCATATTATTTTCAACTAACTAACGAAGCTATTTCCCTATAGTTTTCAGGTTTATAAGTAATAATCATTATGATTTTTCGAAGAAAATTTACATCTTAATTACGAAATGAATTTTTAACCTTTACATCTATATGAAATCACAATGAAATTCTCTAATACTAAGTTTTTAAAAATTATAGCTCGTGTATTAATTAATGACAAGAGCGTAATCTCAACTAATTTGTTTTAAGTTGCAGCTCAATCTCAAAAAATGAACCGTCAACATTTTTTTCTCGAATCAATCTTAAAAATTGTTTTAGCGATAAGCTAATTTTTCTGTAAATAAAATTGATTCGTGTTTTAAGAGTTTACAACTTTAAAAAAAAACTATTCAAATTTATCTACACCATTGACACGATTTAACTCCCTCATCAATCCACCCTTGAATTCAACTCCCCACAAACCTCAATCCCAAACGTCTTGGAAAAACAAGCCCATCCCCAAACCAAAATAAAGCTATTAACCTCCAGACCCAGGCAATTCCAAGATTCTAGTCCACGAGCGAAGACAACACCTCGAAAAGAACACCAAGAACGATCCCCAATTCCATTTTCCGAAATCCCCCTCACCCCTGCTTTTGCAACAGATGTCTTCCCCTAAACAACTCAACCTACCTACACCTTTGTATACCTTTCCTGTGCACCCACCACTATAGATGTTGAAGACAAGAACATCCTGGTTTGTGTTATAAAGTGTTCTTTTGAAATTAATTGACTAGCGTATTTCTTAAATGTTATTGGGTATCGGGTTCTGTTATGAAAATGTCTAATGCAAATTCTGCTTGCTGTAGAATACAATATAAAATATTACAGATATCATTCTTTTTTTTTTAATTCTTTAAAAACCTGTAGCGTTCATAACAGAATGTTAACACTTCGGTACAAAGTTTGTTTTCATATTGCATAAATGTTTCCTGTCATTAAATTATTTTCAAAGTCTTTATGAACAGATACCTTTATTTTTTGCGATATAATATGATTTTAAAGAAAGCTTTTTGACTGAGATGAGAACTGGCTTGTACAAAACACATAAAACTTACAAAAGAACAAATCTTAGCAATCATTAAAATTAACTTTAATTCGATACAACACTTATCTCCTCAAAACACCGACATTTCCACGACACTTCCCACCACCGGATATCAAAGTGGCGTTGCCCCCGAAGAAGGGGAAGGTATTAATAACTCTGTGCCAGATACCACCTCCTTTTTGGGTCTTTTTTGATCGGGGTACAAGTAATTCTTACCCTTCTTTAACCCCTGCCGGGGGTGCAAAGTAAGTTTGATTGCTGGGGTTTGGTTGCCGGGTTGGATGATCGCCAAATTGAACGGGCAAAAATGTCGATATGGTGAGGTGGAGTTTAATGCTCTTGGTCTGTTGTGTTTGGTTGACAAGCGGTTGTCTTTGGTTTCCACACGGTGATTAACCTTTTTTGTAATGGCATAAATTAGTTTAGTAGAATTTTTATTTTGTGTTCAGATAAGATATTTTATTCAAGAGTTGTTTCATAAAGTGTCTTCAAAATAAGACGGTTGTACTTAACGCTTATAAAACTAATGTCTCTTCATGGCTTCTTTCTAGTTAAATATCCCCACATTTATGTTACACAGCTAAGCAATATATTTACATATATTGTAAGTTAGTTAAATAAACTATTTTTCTTACTTCGTTACCCTAGTACTGACTTTCTAGTACATATTCATGGGGAGACCAAAATGTCTTATGGCATTGTGAAAAATATGCACCCGTGAATTCTCTCCTGAGAAAAGTTCATATCTATTTTCATACGGCAGATTTATAATTATGATAGTCGCATAGTACAAAGGCTACAGAGTCTCACAAGATATGCGTGAATTAACTTTCATTTGCATTTACTGTTAATCAATTTTATATGATTGTGAGAAGAATATGAATCACATTTACGTGTCCAACATTCGACCCATCTTTATCCCTTTTCGACCGGGCTCGTACGATCGTTCGGGTATTACAGAGAATGTTCAAGCTCTTCAAAAATATCTATGTCAAAGCAGCTGACTTGTACTCGTTACTTGTATAAACAAATGACTTTGTTTTTAAGGAGTTGTGCTGGCATTGATGCTGTTTGACCCTTTTTTTTCGATAAAACTTCTAATTTAGTCTCATAATTTTGAATCAGCGCCACCTGACCGCCGGTCGAAAAGGGTTATGCTCATTTTAAATATTATTTCAAGAATTTTAAATCTCTAATTGGAAACAAAGGTGTAGAACACGTGTGGAACATCCCGTATATTATCACTCAAAATCCTTCACACACAAAAAACCCCGCCAAGTTGGGGAATCCCTACCCAAAAACCCTTCACAATCGAGGAGCGGGGGTGAATCTTACATAGAGAGGGGTGAATCTCCTTGGGAACATGGGGGTGAGGACTGCATTGAACTTGCCCGCCAAAAAAACGACGATAATAAAAGTAAAATGGGAGCAGGGGGTGGCAGTGTGCCGGTCGCGAGCCCAGTCGCGTGTGTGATCCAAGGGTTGTTTTTTTGTGTGGATCGGATGTGATGGAAGGAAGAAAAAAACGACGAAGGCAAGAGTTGTTGAACTTCAAAGTTGCGGAAGGTGGGGTTGAAGCTTGCCTCCCGCCTGTTGCTGTCGGGTATTTGCACTTACCCCGTGATTGTTGATCACGATGTTTCTTCCTCTTTTTTGACTGTTGGAATACGGCAGGCTCGTGGCCGGGGGCAATTACCTTTCCCTTACTAAATTGCCATGCATCTCGAATGGGATGGTCCCCCCCCCCCTTCTTATTCAGTATTCATATCGCACACTGTCGTGTCTTAACTCCTCGGAAAGCTGCTTTCTTGGACTGAAACTATTTGCAGCTGTCGTAAGCATCTTCTTGGAAGTACGTTAAGTAAATCCTAAAGAAGCATTGGTAGAAATATTATAAGAATTCATTATTATTTGTATATTATTGTAAATATGTGAAAGGTGTTTTTGTGGACATCGTTTTTTTTTTCTGCTCATAGTGACCAGACGTATACTGCATTTCGAAGTTCAGTTTAGTATGGCATTCAACTATCTAGCTAATAAAGTTGTGCAAATAGTTTCAATTTTATTTTTTCATCACGAAAACCATGCAAATAAAATCTGATTTATTAAATTTTAATGCTGAATTTTCAGCCTTAAAAGTTAATTACTGACATAGATATGTTTTAAACAAGTATTTTGCACCGGAAATCTTAGTGAAGATGATAAATCTTATTTTATAGTATTTTACGCGTTATAGTAGTAAAATGCGTTTTAGTGCAAAAATTTGCAGTTTAGTTTAATATTTAAAAGGATTTAAATTTATTTTATTGTAAAATATATTTTATAATTCGTGAAATTAACTGTTTCAGTATCACACATTTTTAGGGAATAAATTAACCTGTAGCTATAACATATTTCTTGTGATCAGTTGTTTATTTTATACAAATTCTATTACCAGAAAAAAAATAATGTGCACATTATCTGCAATGAAGTTCCATGATTTGTTTTCGCACTGCCATACTTTCTTTTAAAAAATATTAAACAAACGGAAAACTAATTATCCTGCTTATCTTTCCTTCATAAAGAAACTCGTAAAAGAACTCGTAAAGTTATTCCAGCTATCATGTATGTTTCGTGGTTCGTCTCACAGAATAATCAGAACTGACATCTTGCTAAAACAAAGACATAATTCAATTTACTCTGGTGTAAATAGTAAGGAAATCGAAAATTTCATCTTTTATACTACAACATCTGTTCTTCCTTATAAAGGTTTTGATTAAGTTAGATTCACTAGAAAAATACATCAATCATGTTAGTTTAAAAACAATTTTCCGAACTTTTCTTTTCTGAATATGTCTGAGCTGAATAATTATTAACAGTTATAAAAATATTTTCTAATAAAACAAATGATATTTGCTTGAGTTTTTAAAGAAAATATTGTAATGCTTCATTTAAATTAATTATGTAACTCAAGTAAAATTTATGCAATAAACAACATTCTTTCAAACGTCAACAAGTTCTAAAAGAACTAAAATGGCTTTTTTCTGCTACTTTAACAGTAAAGGGAAATTCTTAACGGAAAACAAGTACTTTTGTAACGGTAGGCTGTCACCTATAAAACTGCTACTAAAATTAAATATTAATACAAATTTAACATCAATACTAATTAAATGCTTGGACCGCCCACAGACAGGCAGCAAGATATCCTTCCGGATGTACAGACAGACGGGGGAATAAATATGTTCGTCTGTCGTATGTCAGGTATCATCAATAATTAAAGTTCAAATCTAGCTTTCACTACATATTTACTTACCAATATACCTAAATGTTTATTTACCAGGTCTTTACGCATGGCATTATCTTACCCTAATGATAGATATAATTTTGTGATTGCACATTACATAATTTTAATCAATTCGTCGCTTTTTTTTCCACAACGCATTTAGCAAGATCTACCAAACTTTGCATTTCTAAAAATCCATCTATCTGGCACCTTTACACAGAAGATGGAATGTTTTTTTAAAAAAAACCATACATTTTACGCGTGGCAAACAGCAGATCGTAGCTCTCTATAATAAATTCAATCTAAAAACCATGCAATCGGAAACCAAAACCAGTTTAAACCACATTATGGACTGGTCTCACTTCAAGAGAGAGAACTCTCCAATCTATGGATGGTGAATGTTTATTGGAGAAGACTATTGGAGATTCACTTCAAGAGAAAATACATCTATTGAGCGTCATTATATACAGAAGTTTACTATGTAATAAACCTCTCTCCACAGTTAACTAAACCTAAAACCTATAAAATCGACAACCAAAATCAAATGGACTTCAAGTGAAGTCCAAAAACACATCATATACTTCACGGTTTTCACTTCAAGATTTCAAGATGGAAAACTTTCCACTCTATTCATCTCCAGCAAGACTCTACTTTTTAAAAATCCATCCATCACCCCCTCCTCCCTGGTCCACCTGTCCCCCCCCCCCCCTTCGACCCCAAAAAGAACAATTCTAGGACCTCTCGCCCCCCTTCTTGTCTCTTAGTCACTTGACAGAGAGCGAGAGAGGCTGTTGCACCTCTATCATTCCTGGTACCTTTTCGTACTCTTCTGCCACCCCTTCTTGGTGATAGGGATCGCTTGGTGTGTTCTGGTTCTTCTTCTTGGACTTCTTTTTGGACTTGGAGTTAGTTGGATGCGACTCTAGGTTGGATTGGACTTGGATTAGAAGACGTTTGGGATGGGAGACATGGAGTTTCGTGGAGGTAAGATGTGTTTTAATAAGGTATATGGTTGTGCGTGGTCACCAAGCTGTAGGGTATGTAGAGTTAGTGGAGATGGTAATAGATTACAATGTAACTTTCCGATTTCAAATGTCATACTACAAAACTCTTCAGCCTTAAAATTCCTTCTTAAAATATTTGGCCTATAAACCTTAAAATTTTCAGCCTTTAGCTTCAATTTTCTTTATTTCCTTTTCATTTTGAGAATTGAGTTTTAATTCTGTTATATATTCGATACTATTTAACAATTCGGATTTCTTAGCACACATATGGACACAAATTTCCTTCAAATTTCTTAGCAATCCCAATTCTAAAATATTTAATAATATTTATTTTACACAAACTATTGGAATTAAAAGCTGTAGCAATGAAATTTAACTTAAAATTGCTTATTAAATTCCAGGATAAACTTAAGTTGTTTTCCATCAAAATATTTGAGTGCAGTAGATCTGTTTTACTAAGACATTTTGCCTAATATTTTTGGTCTCTTCTAAAAATTCAACAATCCCAAGAAATGAAGGTTCGGATTTATTTCAGGTAACATCGAGGTCCACAAAAGCTGACAAAGTAATTGCATCCGTTTCAAAAACACCTACTTTCACTTTGATTTTGATTTTTACGTTGAGCTTATGGTTCATTTTTATTATTTCTTGGAGTATTGAATTCTCTTTTTGCCACCGCTGAGTGTTGGGGACAGTTGAGTTTTATGATTTACTGCAATCAGAAACACTTCTCTCTTCGTACTATGTCTCCCACCAAAAATAAAAATAAATTCATTTTAAAAATTCATTCTGTTGATATGTGTTACATATCATGCATGCATTCCTAGAAAAATTTGTCCTTAAAAATTTCGGCTTCGAGAAGTAAACAAAAATTATGCAACTAACTCGTACATTGAAAACGCAGTTTAACCCTCTAATGCATACTGTTACCGTTTGGTAACAAGTACCATAATCCACTTTATTCTATTAAATTAGAGCTCCTCGTAGCCAAATCTGTGTTTTTTTTTCATCTATTAAATTTCATTTTAAAGTTTTAGTTACTAATAATCCTCATAGATGACAGTAGTAAAAGTATATTCAGGATTAAAGAGTGAGATTAACTTTTGTGAAATTACGTTTTTGTCAGTATTCAAAGAATAATATTAGCACTAAATACCAATAAATTGTTTTGAAAAATTAATCATAGTTAAAAAGGGTTATTTTGAAATATTTTTAGTAGTTTTCTAGTCATTATTATCAAAATTGGAATTTTGCAGTTGGTTTTTGTCATATGAAAAAAAATTAAAAATTGAAATTATTTAAATTCTAATGCAGTTAAATTTTTTTTTAGTATTTTTCCATAATGTGTGAGTATTAAAGATACATATATTTTTTTGGGATGAAAATAAAAATTCATGCATTAGAGGGTTAATTACTTTTTTCCAAATTGTTAAATTTCAATTCAATTAAACAAAATTGATTTAAAGAATCACAACTTTTATGAATTATTACTTTCTTCGCAAAATAATCTCAACTCAATTTCGTCCAAAACGGTGTTTATATTTTTCACTTAATTCTTATTTCTTGGTTTTAATCGCTATTTTCCTTAGAAAAATATATAATTTAGTTATAATCGAATTTCTCGAATATCGTAACCATAAATGCTTTATAAGCGTAAGTCTGAGAAGGTTATCAAAAGTTTTTTCTATAAACCCGGTTCAAAGGAAAAGTATATTTAGTTCATTTCTCTGTACGTATTTCTGCGGTTACAGAAATATTATGTTGACTGAAAGAAAATGATTAAGATAGATTTTCTTTTCGTTTCCTAAAACATCATTAGAAGTATACAAATATTGGTTTGGCATTGTATCTTGGGTTCTAATTACATTTGTAATAAAGATGGCTGAAAAAAAGTAATAGAGAATCTTTATTGAAGAAAAAAATATTTTCCTTCATTTTCGTATCAAATAAAATGTACTATGTCATCAAAATATTTCTGGTTTTTTTTAGCGGGATAATTTGAAACGCAACTTGACTTTATTTGTTTTTGTCTGCTCTACAGAATATAATTTCTTTAAATTAAAATATTGCTAAGGTAAATTTAACAATTGCTTTTTATGAAGAATAAAATTTCCTACATTTAAAAACAAAACTTATATTTGACCACATTAGTTGATACGGGGGCGTCCATTAATCATGTAAGATTTTCATGTAAGAATCATGTAACTCTAGAAACATATTTTACCTGGAATTTAACTATACCTTTTCGTTATTTTACGCGAATTTTTTTAGGAGGGGGGGGGGATTAGACACCCCCTCCCCCCAACGTGAGATTTGGTGATATTCGGCTGTACACACTTCTCTCCCCTAAATGCGTCAAGTAATTTATGAACACTCCCTATAATCTCAAATTACACATTTGACTAGATATATTTGGCTTTTTATTATATCGTGTAAAATGATACGACAGCGCACACAATATTATAAACTTAAAATTCTCATTTTCATGTAATATTTTTTTTAGATTTGCACTCTTAAAACAAAAAGTGAAATCCACTCCCAGTTGGAGAAAGCATTTTTTCGACACCGTATAGGCATATTATATTTCAGAGACTGAAAAAAAAAACTCGTTTTTTGGAGTGATCCTGGAGTTTAACACAACACACAAACACCAAAAAGGAAGAGGAGAAGTGCATTTTCCAGTCTGAGGATCCACTCACTCAGGAGTTAAAAATTAGATTGCTGTGTACATAAGTCAACGCTGTCAAATGTTCACAAGGCTTAGAAGTTTTAATTAAGATATTATAAGCCTGAAATACTTCAATATGTGTCTCTAATGAATACTAAATCAAAATATTGTGATATCAAATATTATTTATTGTAAAAGGTCGGAAATATACTATTTTTTTTTCAATTATAAATTTAAATATATATTTTCTTGTAGCAGAAGATTTTAAATTACTCTAGCGTACTCAAATTTTCAACTGTAGTAAATTTGAAATATTTTATATTTGTTGCTGGAAAGACAAAAAGGTGAAGGGTTTATAATTTTATATCCGTCAAAATTAAAATTTTCCAAATATATTTTCCTTTTAATGTTACTTTTCAATCGCACATGACTCCGATCCAGGAGACAATAAAACATACCCCAATAACAAAGTGCTTTGACCTATTGCGACTGAAAACTGTCTCTTGGACTGTTTCTTAAAATTCCAATTCTTGCGACACCTGCCGCCTATAAAATTCGTCCAATATTCGGAACACACCGATCGCAAGCCGGAAGCCAGCCACTTCTGTACACCATCGTGTTTTTCAATAACCCTTCTTTATGGGAACGAAAGCCTTTCGAAACGAACCCCAGAGTTGAGTGGGTAAGTGGACCAAGTGAACTTCAGAGAAAGGATTCTTGGAATCAAAAGGCACCAAGTTCAATAGGCCCATAAGAAGATAAAGGGAAGCTGTTATGTTTTGTAACGTTGGACATCGGCACTTTTTCTGATTAAAGTGTAGGAAGTGCGTAAGCCCTCTTGCTAGGTCAATATTGTTACTAATGTGTCAGTGAACTGGAACTTTTCTTGCTTACATTTCTAACCGAAATACTTCTGTCCCAAAGTTTTATTTTGATCTCGTAGCTACTTTTGGTCTCTATAGGCATTTTAAAAAGATGTTTTTGAAAAAGAAATTTACTGTAAACTAGTTTTTCCAGTGATATGTGAACACTATTTGAAACACATTTTATCTTTGAGAGGCAAGTGACTACATCTAACTTTTAACCTTTACTTTCTCTAAGGTCTTATGGCCTGGCATTTCTGTTTCCTTCTTTTAAAACTTCTATAATACCAAACCTTAGTATTTTATTTCTTACTGAAACGAAAATATTACATGTTTCTTGAGCACAAAACGAAAGATTTTCGAAATTTTGTTTTGTCATTCAAAAACTCCTCATATAAAACTAGATTATCTGTTAAACATTTGAATAGTTTGGGGCGCATACATATTACAAAATTGACTTAGCTCAGTGGCGCTCATGACGTTGCTTTTCAGCTCCAGGCTCCTATGAACCCTTTTCTCACGGTTCCACCTTTTACGCAACCGATTCCATATGATGTCCACACACGAAAAAAAAACCTGAAATTTTTACACACAATCCTTTTTTGGGTCAAAATGTCCGACCTTCATTAAGACCTGTTGCTGTTTGGCCAGAGAGAACAATTTATCTGTTCGAACCTCGGTGAACTGGGTCTAAAGACTACTGCGAGATGGGTACGATTCCGCTTAAAGAAAAAAAAAATCATTTTTATTGTTACATTTTAGGTGATTCAGAAGCAAAATGGAGTAATCAACTTCATGGATTACACCATTTTGACCCTAAATTTCTCAAATCTTTTAATGCATTTAACATGAGTTTATCCATAAAGAAAGTGGTGTAGTTCCTCCGCGGTGTTACTTCGTTGTGCATGAGAGATATTTTCTTTTCTGATTGTATTTTTGTTGGTCAGATGTATTTCTGGACCGTTGTTGTTGTGTGTTCGATTGCTCCAAATAGTGGTTGGCTTTTATCGTTCTTTATTTTTTGGCCTGACTCTCTTCTTGGGATGGTCGTAAATTTCTGGTCTTTTGTTTGTTGAGTGTCGTGCGATCTAATCGCGAGATCGCATCCGCTTTATATGGTACGGACCTGAAAAGAAATGCTACATCTTATTTGTTTTGTCGATAAAGGAAGCCACTTAGTCAAAGAAGTGATTTAAAATGTTTTGTTTCATTATAGATTTTAAGAAAATTTCGGGATTTCTGAATGTCCGTTTAATATGTTAAGCAATAAGCAGTCATATAAGTACAGGGTTCGTCAAAATGACTAGGATAATAAGAAAACTATTTTTAGACGAATGTATGTTTATTGTAACCAAACTACAGTACTAACTACTTGCTGTCCTATTCATTTTGACTAACCTTGTATTATGCCCAATATCTCTTGTACCTTGTGCGGAAGAGAGACGGACATCTCGTGACTCGTGCACAGTTAACCCTTTCAGTCCCAAAAATTTACTACACTACAGAAACATCTGATATTCCCAAAATAAGCTTATTTTAGGTTAAAAATTAGAGTTCCATAAGAAAAAAAATAATTTTAATTTTTTATATGTTTTTTGAAATAATGCCAAAAAATTTTAACAGTGAAAAACAATGAAATAAAAAAGTGTATATCACCTAAAAACACTTCAAGTTATATATTTTAAGGTATCTGACAATATTATTAAAAAAATTTAGAATTTTTTTTAACCGAAATAGTTTAAATTGTGTTTTAAATATTTGGAACTGAAGTGAACTTTTCTAAAATCAGGTGAAACGCTTGTTAGCTATTTTCTAAATAAAAATATAGTAGTTCTGACTTCTATTACGATTAATGTAAAATATTGTCCAATAGAACAAATTGTGAAGAATCGAATGATGTGTTTGAATGTCATAACGGGACATAAACATTTGGGGAAAATATTGAAAGTGATGATTCCAAATGGCATCACTGGGACTGAAAGGGTTAAAAATGGTGGGCTCTGGGAAACACTGGTTCTTGATTTCACCAAAATAATGGTTCCTAACAGCTGCAACGGCTGTGCGGTGAGTATTTCAACATCGTTTAGGTATTCGGTTCAACCATTTCTCAGGTTTTTGTTTCCAAATCAGAAAAAATGGTTCAACATAATACCGGAAATATGAACATTTCACCACATAGCCGTTGCAAGAACCATTATTATTGTCGTGAAGCCAAGCACAAAACTCCTAACATTTTGTTAATCAATTCAACGAGATCCGTTATTTTTTATACTCACGGTGCGATAAATACCGCAGTAAAAAATGTTTTGTACCAATATAAAGGCGCATTCGTTTCGAGGTTAATCAAAATCCTTATGCTATCACAGTCCAGTTTACTAGAAGTTCAAACTTGCAAAAAACTAGATGTAATGTAGTTCTAGTGGGGATGCTTTTCCAAAGAAATTAATATTTTTTTAGCTTCAATTTTAGTTTGTAATCCTTTTTCTCTAAAGAATAAAAAATTGCTAACCTATTCCTACTTAGCTTATTGAAATGCATTAAATAGTTAAACAGTCTTCAATCCTACAATTATTTGGCAAAAAAATACTTATTTAAAACGATTTTCAAATGTTTTAAATTTTTTAATAGGAATTGTTTCAACTTTTGATATTTTATTTATCCTTAAAGCTTATATGTAACATATTATTCAAATAACACCAGTTAATTAAATAACATAAAAATGACAGTGAAGTTAGGAATACATTCGAGATATTGTTTTTAATAATTTGTAATATATCGTTCCAGTTTATTTCATTTTGAAAAACCACATTTTATGAATTAGAAGTAGGAATGTGTATGAATGTGATGTCAAGCAACATATTATCATTACTACTTAAAGTTAAAAGATGACTTTTATAACTTGTGGCATGTTTAATTTTTTGAAATATTATGTAAAACAAAGATGTTTATAGCATAATATTCATAAATAAAAAAATTGGCAGCATTTAAATTTTCTATTTTTATTGACCAATGAAAAGTTTTGGGGTAATTTGAAGATAAACTAGCTTCCTTCTTCAGTTCTCGTGGAATACTTTTTTTTTCCTTGTTGCATTCTTGTTACTACTTTTATAATTGAGAACTTTAGCACCTGAGCTTTTTCTTTACTGGAACGCTATGTTTGAAGTCGTAAACTACTTTTAGTGGCTGAGAAAGTTGATCCTCGTCTGAACCAATATTTTCTTTAGGCCTTCCAGGAAATAGTTCATTGATCCAGTATCTATTGGAAACGGCGTTAGTTAAGTTTCAGCCAATCCTTCGAACGAAGTCTTCATAGGATACATTATAATATCTTCGTACACGCCAAATAAAATACGTCACTTTTACAAAAAAAATTTCTGAAACCTCGGCGGTTTAAAACCGTTTTGCTTACTTCACGAATAATTTTGTTGACTCGCCTACAGTTTACAACTGCCTTCTCTACAACTTGTTTTCAATGACGCCATTTCAGAGGCGCGGTAGCGTAATCAAGATTGTCTCTTTTGACTTCAACCTGATTTGGTGGCCGAGTTTGTATGGCGCTTATGATTCTAAAGTTGCAGGTTCGAGTTAGCATGATTCAAATTGTTTTCTCAATTTTAAAAAGTTTAAAATTGTTTTGGGACAAAACAATTTAATTTTAACCGTATTTAATGCAGTAAGATTCATTATTTTTGCTGGGGGGTTATTTACCAGCAACTCAATTGCCAGTATAAAAACGTTAATTAGAAACGTTAAAAGGGCAAGAATAAAACGCTTCTTTTTTTCTTGAGACCTTGGGCCTTTTTTTTTTACTAAAGTACCAATGTCTAGATAAAAAATGTAAAAGGTTTAATCAAGGATATATTTGATGAATTCTTAGTTATTCCATTCACAATGACATGAATATTATCTAAGCTACATAATCATACTAATGAGAGAAAATTAAATTTTTTCACATAACGTCATTGTTTAATTACCAAATATTTAAAAAAAAAATTAAGCGAACTGTTTGGAATGCATAACTTTATTATTTCATCAACGATTTTATTATCTTATCAGAGTTTATCGTAGGTTATAAACTATTTGAGAGAAAGAGTTGATGCTGAGTTACGCTATTGTGAGTCGATACAAGTGCAATGTAAGTTTTCAGATGGTATTTATTTTTTGGATATCTACAAGCAAAATATGTTCTAAAACTAAATCAAAAAAATTTTTAAACTTAAAATATGTTCAATTTTGAACAAATTAATTCAAATTCAAAAACGTGACCTACGAAATGAAACAGGAGAAAGAGAACTCTTGGAACAGTTCCCCATTGCCCTTGTGATCGCTCTTCCCTACTTTCTACCCAAAAGTTCACTAAGCCAAACCTTGGCCCAATGTCCAGCGGTCGCCCCAGATGACTGCAGTGGAAAAATTCCGCCTTGACGCAGAGCATCACTCACCTGGTATTAACTTTCAAATAAACTATGCTCCGTTTATTTTTTGGCGAGAAAGTGCCTTTTTGGAGAATTTTTTTTGTTGTGAAACCAATTTTTTTCTCTCCATAATTTAGAGAAAGCGGAGTTTATTCTCTAAAAAGTGTGTAATTACCTTTTGTAATAAATTAATATTAGGGGTAATTTTCTTCATGTATAATTTTTCGTTTGATTTCGAAAATGTTAAATGCGTCCGATGCATTTTTTAAAGAGAAACTTTAAACTGTATTACCAGCTAAGATTAGTGACTTATTTTTATTAAATAATTTTTAAACCTTAGAGGCACATAATTGTTAAATACGATATTCAATGGAAAGTTTAATTTAAAGTGTGAATTCGAATTAACATTAATGTAATGTAAATATACAGTAAAGGTATCGGTTTAAATTCACACTAGAAATGCCATAATTATATATTTAAAAAAAACTCGGTGCGAGTGAGGGGGGAATCGGAAAGTTTTCAGGGACATGGAATGTGGAATTGCTAACTCAAAAATGAAAAGACAAAAATTCATATTTGCTATTTTTAAAAACTGTTTAAAAATAAGAGAAAATATGCTTTCAAATTATCTTTCTCTCTGGGGATCCTCCATCCTTTTAGAGGACCGGATCAGACAATGACTATTCCTGCAATATGCGATATTTCTTTTCGTAAAAGTTCTCCAAGCTTATTGCCACACGTTAATCATGCTCCTGTAAGCTGCATATTTGTTAAGACACATTGGCAACTTCTTAAAACAAACGTGAACCTCGTGACCTTCAAAAGTAAAGAGGCATTCCCGAAATGCTGCCAACCTCCCGTAAATCAATTCTTATCTCTCCTTAAAAGTGTACTTAGTGGGAAGAACTTGGAACACGAAGAGGACTGCATCAGGAGGCATCCATCAGCAGTTGAAACCGTTCGAAGTCGAACATAAAACCCCGAATTTTACTAGCGTCGACATCGCTGTTCGACCCCCTCTTGCAGCGACTCTATCGTTCTATAGGAACCGCCTCCTATATTTAGTCCACAAGTCCCGAGGCCTGAAGTGACAGACAGACTCACGCGGGCCGACTTCTGTTGCTAAAAGTAAAAATAAGAAACGCGATACAAGGTATAGTCTTAAAGAAGTCAAGTTGGGGTAAATCAATTATTTTCCCCGCTATATTTGACGAGAAGTTTGGAAAGTGGGGTGGGCTGAGTAGTTACGCACATTGGGCAAATCTTGTCACAAAGGGCTGTTTCGGTCTGTGTCGCCTCGTAAACCTTGGTGAGGGGCTGGGGAAGGGTCTTGACATCTTTGTCTCGGCCTGACAAATGTCCTCGACAAATGTTGTTCTGTCGCACTAATTGATTAGCTTATGAAAACTCTGTGTGACTGGAGAGTTTCCTAGGTAAATGTTTGACAGTTTTCTCTCCAGGTTTCCAAATTCGAAACGGTTTTCAACAAGATTCTTCAAGAAAAAACGATATTTTAGGTATAAGTGCATTAGGATCTATTATTGAAAAGTTAATTTTAGAATGATTCATCCTAACCAGAAATTACAACTGTGTTCGATTAAAGAAAATGATTTAAAACAGCTAATTTTTTTAAAAAATTAAATAACTTTTTATAAAGATTAAATTATTAATATTTACGGGTTATTTTAATAATATATAAATAACGTAGTCATTATTTAGTTTTTATTATTAGACTGATTCAAATTTGTTTATTTATGTAAAAGTTAAAAAGAATTTTTTTAAGCAATTATGTCAGAAACTTGTAAATAAAACTAATTTAGTTTCAACTATTTAAAAACCCACTAAGCCTTACAAATAATAAAAGCTTGATTTTTTTTAATTAAATTATTTTCTTCAAATTCTAAATATGTTTTTGGTACTTATCTAACCATAATAAAAGATTAACAGTTCAAATAATTTGAAGGCTTATTTAAATATTAGATTTAAAGATGTAACTAACGCTATCAGGCACTTTTACTTTCTGAAACTGTTAAAACAAGGAGTTACTTATTCAGCTCTTCGGTACATAACTTTGCAACCAATTATTCGCCATACCATTTCAGCGGCATTTTTCACCATCAAGCATAACGCGCCTCTACAATTTCGAAATATCGTGCAATTAAAACCGAAAACCATGAATACTAAACACAATCTCGGGAAATACCTCCCCTGGACATCTTGCAATATCTTCAGAAAGGATATCTTAAGATAAGAATTGCTCTCTACCTGTCTTTTTCGCAATCCCTCTTCAAATACACCGGTGCTCATAAAAATTTATAGCAGTTTACACACGGAAGGATCCTAAGGTCGTTCACACCTTTAAAAGAAAAACCGCAAATTTTTACTCAATGGAGAGTTACTCTCTTTAAAATAGTATTAGAAACGTTAAGGAAATAACTGATTGTTGTTTTCTGTCTGTTCTTTTTAATTAAAAATATACTTCAAATTGTTCCTAATTATCCAAAAGAAGCTTCAAATATTCTCAAGTACAAGGTTTAAATGCATCCGTTCGGGTGCTTAGCAGTTGCTTCACTTTTAGAGGCCGTTTTTTCCCCACAGAGTTAAGTGACAGCTATATGCCGAAAAAGGCCCAAAAAGTCAACAGATGAAAATTATGGAAAGTGAAAATTTGGGGTTTTATGATCAAAACACGGGTTTTTAATTAGTACATGGTTTACTGTTCACTAAACCATAAATAATGGTGTATGCATGTCTATTTTTTTTTAATAATTGCAAAATATAGCGAAGAATTGAATTTAAACACAAAAACATTACTTAAAGGACACATTTTTAATTTAATGCGTACAGACTATATATCAACCCCGCACTACAAGCAATCACAATTCATAAGTTTTATTTATTTTTCTTGCAACGAAAGATTATAACACTACACTCCGTGTCAACCTAACTTGGGTAAAAACAGAGGGAAAAGCCCGTTTGGTCCGTTAGTTAGAAACTCTTGTAAGGTAATATTTACATACCAAAATAATCTGAATACAATTTAACCAAAATACACTTTTCATTAAGATTAAATTGCCAAATTTTCTCTAATATTCAAATCCGTTAGACTTTAAACGAAATTAATGTTTTAAACATGTTTTCTGGGTGGATTCACAAATTATTTATGGAACTCTTTACATACGCCGAAGTATCTTCTCCATAGCATATTTATATTAACCCAACTTAGGTTGGCAAGGAGTGTATACTTAAAAAAATGCAACAAACACACAAAACATCTGTTCTTTGAAAAGACACCTTCCAGCTAAAATGTCCCTTTAAAGTATATATTTGTCGACGGAATTTTTTTCATTGAAAACTTGACCCTGGGTACTGGGAATGAATTCAAATATATGAGAGGGTATATACTCAACATGGGGGCCCTATGGTCTTCTTCGGAGGGAACCGGGGGCTCTATGTAATGTAAATTGAGAGTTTTCTTAAGGACCAGAATGTTCCATGGTTAATTTTAGGTTCGAACTGAATAAGTAGAGTGTACTGACCTTTTCGATTTCAGTCAGAGACCGTAACTTTTTGATGCAATTTTAATTTGAGCTTTTTTTTTTTTTTTTGCTTTGAGAAAAATTGACGGCTGTGTATAATGTGTAAGGAGTTATTCACCTAGAAATTTGTGTATTGCGAATGCTCTGCTTGTCGTTTTGTTATTTGTAAAATTTGTAAAGGATGTAATAGATTAAATGGTATGAAGCAATTGAAAATACATTTATTGCTTATTTTAATGGGTTAGATCAGCTCTCAGTTAAAAAAAAATGACTACGTTATAATTTATTAATCACTCATTATTGATTTATAAACTATTACGAAAACGGTGTAGCTTCAATAATTTTCCGAATGAAATGTTTTTTAATAAACATATTTTAATCGTAATATTTAGCTATAATATATTATAGAACTAAATTTAACTAGATATATCTCGTTATATTTAACTGATACGAGCTTGTTTTTTTATATTAAATTATGAAAATAAATATTATTACAGCTTAAAACTATAAAAGTGTAAATATCTTTATTATTGTGTAACACTTTTTACTTGTCTTAGTTTTCTTTCAGTCATAAAATATGATTCGAAAAAGGTCGTATTAAGTAGGCCACAAAGATAATTTCTTTTAACTTTGTCAAATTTTTGTTGAAATTTTTTTTATTTATAATAAAATATGTTTAAAGTTATCAAGGGAAGGAAAAACATATTAAAATTATTTTGTTCAAAAATTCCAAGACCTAGAGCAAAATGCTTCAGATTGAAAATGCTTTACGAAGATTAAATTGACTTTAACTTACAAAATATAAAATGAATACTGTGTTATTTCAAAATTGCACTTATAAAGAATATTCTGCATCAATTAAATTAAAATTCAACTGTACTTAACTTTCGAAAGAATTCCTTGGGAGAAAAGACTCAAGGAAAACTTTATCGAGGAGATTCTTTTTTAAGTTACTAGTTGTTGTTTTTATTTGTTATTTTAGATTAACTGTTCTTGAATTATTTTTGATTAAATAATATAAATTTAATCTTTTATTTTTTAAACACAAATTACTAAAAGCGATTAGCTTAGTTCATGATTATTTATTAAAAAATTATAATTGCCGTGTCCTATTTTATATTCCTTTTAAAATATTTGAATAATATTAATGCTTATTAAATAAGATATTTTCTTCTACATTAATTTATAATTAAAAAAGTTTTCTAAAAATAAACTTAAAACAAAAATTTGGTTTGAACGCGTCTAGCTCCCCATGTTTACTCTTTGAGTGGAGTTTTAACTCTGCCCTTAGTAGTTTTTGAAGCCGTTGAAAAATAATAACCGTGGAAAAATAATTCCACGGTTATTATTTTTCAGCGGAGTTGAACCGTGGAAAAATAATAAGGACAACAAATAAGTAATCCAAAACAAGCTATTCTTAAAATTCTACAAAGTACCATTACGACTTCGGAAATTAATGTGTTAATGGCGTTTACGAATAGGGAAATTTCTTTAAGTTTTTTAATTTCGTTTTTCATGTAACTAACTTTGTCTCTTACAAAAATTATTCAGGAATATATCTACATTCGTCTTTTAATTTGTTTAGCTAGATTAACCGAAGCTCTTAAGCACAAATATCATTTTCGAGTGGCAAATTTTCTTTCCTAATAATCTTTAATATGTTAAAAATTTTAACTAAATCTGTCACTTTGTCCTCTTGCATAAACATTTGTGGTCATTCAATTTTGCATTTTTTTTTTATAATTGAAGTACTTTGAATTCAATTTTTCTGAGATTTTCAATGACTTCTAATTTCGATGCGATGAATTTTTTTTTTTGACGTATTACACTTGTCTGTAGCACTTGTTGTTTTGAATGTGAAAGTGGGTGACGGGCAG
Source organism: Hylyphantes graminicola (assembly GCA_023701765.1). Classification (NCBI taxonomy): domain Eukaryota; kingdom Metazoa; phylum Arthropoda; class Arachnida; order Araneae; family Linyphiidae; genus Hylyphantes; species Hylyphantes graminicola. The sequence continues at coordinate 34,116,772 of CM043116.1, forward strand.
ACGGGCATAGCCTTTATAAAAGCATCCAACTATAACTTCCACACTCATTCATAGGTTATAAAAACATATGTGTTTAAGTTAAAAACATAAGTGTGAAAAATTAAAAACAATCGTGTGGAAGTTAAAAACAAAAACATACGTGTAACCAATACCCGTGGAGTTCCTTCTTGCCGATCCGTCGCATTGTGCGAGGATATTGACTTGTGGCGTTTGATGTATCGATTCCAGTTCCCTGACACGTGATGAGACACCTGAAAGGTATTTGCCACCGGAGGGGCATTCACAAGGAGCATCATCTTCTGCCGCAAAAACCGGGAAATGCCGAACTCCACTTTCGCTGGAATTTGTTATGCACGAAAACAAGTTGCTGAAAATGATACATGTCTTGAGTGGCAACAGCTCCAGTGGTATTGTTTTCATTGTTGGTCATTCTGGAATTAATTTGTTTTGAATAATGCATTGTTTTCTTACTTTACTAAAACTCCTGTTGTTTACAAACTTTTATTTCAGTGGAACTGAAGCTTTTTCTCTGTTCGTGAATCCCGTTCATTTGATGTCCCACGATTTCTCTTTTCCACACACATAAGACGAAATATCATCAAAACCAAAGTTTTTTCAACATCGATAATGTGTTTTTTTTAATACTTTGAAAAGTTTAAATTTAATAGATTTAAAAACCGACAGATTTAAATAAGCAATGCAATAATAAGAAAAAATGTCGCAAAAAAAACCTCCAAAATGACCCGGCAGACGAAAAGACAGTGCATTGAAAGTTAAAAAAAAAATGAAATTACGGAAATTCATGAATGAAAATAGGAAATATTTACGTCATTCTAAAACAAGCAAATAAAACATTCATTAAAAATTATTTCATAATTAAAAAAATATACTTTAGATTTAATTAAATTAGTAATGTATGCCATGCAATATATGCATGCCTTTTTTCAGGGTGTGTTGTTTTAGACAGCTTATGTGCGGTTTTAATCTTCTAATCGTGGCTCACAGTTAGTCGTCACTTTTTTTTTACCCCGAGACATTAAATGCAGTGTTGTTAATAGTGCGGTATTATTTGACTTTATTAAAGTGAATAAGAACGACATCTCTATTTCCTAATGATTAACTCTATTCGTGATTTTGATTTTTAGTTGATTGCAGTTCTGGAAGGAGAGTGTGTCTTCCATTATAAAACCATCAGCGAAAGATGTAGGAAAAGTTGGTAGTCTTAATACTAAACAAAGCTATCTTCGATTTTTTTAAAAAAATGAATGGGTATAAAATGTATGCTTATAATAGATCCTCCAATGACTTATTTTTTTTTTATCAAGATGATTTGTTGATTGAATACCGTTCCGAGTTAGAGATGGGAAAAATATAGGCGTAACCTTGACACTTTGAAACTTTAAATGAAAAATATACTTGTTATTAATCCGTGAATAAATATACGGTGCAATTTTTTAAACACAAGTTTTATAATTTATACGACTAATCGTTATTTAAATTATACGAAGTGTCCAGTTGCAAAACTCCAAAGTTGCATTCTCCAAAGTATAACTAAGATTAGGGTTATGTTAGTTCATTGATGACTTTTGACGATTGTAAATTCAATTAGACTAAGTCACACCAGTGGACAAGCCAGACCTTATATTTTAGTCATACACTTAAAAACGGGAGTTTACACTTCAGCAGCTCTGCTTCTGTGCTAGCTAGAGAAGTTTTATGATACTTCGTAAGATGACAACATCCCTAACAGAAATCTTAGATTCATAAAACTAAATAAACGCCGTTTAAAACTGTATTAAATGTTAAATATAAAGTTGACCATATGCATTTTAAAAGTATAAAATTGAATGTATTTACATTATATGACGTTACGTTTATTTGACATGTTTACGCTAGTGCGACGGTAATTCAAACCAAACCAAATTGACATGTTTACGTGAATTTGGGAGAATTTTAAATGTTATTCTTAAACTATTTTGTTTATTTAAAATAATAAAATGTGTACAAACAATGCGTTTGTGTACATCCGCATTCTGCTGCGCCATGACACGGCATACCTGGCAAAACGTAGCCACGTGGAACCGAAAATTATCTTAGTTTCCTTGGGAGCAAAACGGTTACTCCTTTTTTTGATTGTCAAGGTTAAATTTCTATCGAGGCAGACGCTTCCCATTTATTTCAGTTCTACTACTTCGTAATTTGGCGAGACATTTCATCAACTCTTATTTTTCAATCGAACACGTTACCACGTGAATATAGTGAAGGTTAAATGTTTTACTCATCAGTAAAAAATGTTGGCAAAGTTTTAGTTTTTAAATCTTCGTGATTCAATGTTATGGCAATAACATTTGACATACAAAAAGATTAATTTTGAATTACTTTTCTCCATTGTCTTTTTATTCCATTGCTTTGGTATTTCTACTCTAATAAAAGGGAAATTATGAATTTAAATATTGATCAAAACAATTTTTAAAAATGTTATAATAATTCGAATCTTCCAAAAGTTTAAATAAGAAAAAGAAAAAGTGTAAATGTATCACCTGTGTATTTTAGTTCATAATTATTTATTATTAGATTAAATTGAAAATATACATGTTGTAAAACATGACACTTTTAATCTAAAAAAAACAAACAGAAAAGGCAAAAATTCTAATACTTCATAAAATATATTCAAATTGAAAGCTTTATAATTAAAAAAAATGGAAAATGGAAGGAAAATGGCAAAGAAAAAAAAATACTACTCTAGTACTCGATATTTTAAGAGTATTAAAGAAAAACGAATTTTCTTAGAATCAAGATTAATTTATTAATGAAATTCCCTAAGAGAAGCAAAAGAGAGGGTCGTTTGATAATATAAAAATAAAGATGAAATATGAATGAAAATTGACTTAATTTCCTCATGTACTGTTGTTTTTACAAAAAATCAAGCTCCCTTACTTTCTAATACAAATACATTTTTCTATTTTCATAATCTTTTAATGCATTCATTACTTTCGGATATCTGACTAATTTAGTAATACAATAGCTTTTCTCAACAATTGATTGACTATTATTGACTCGGAAACTTTTTCCAGGAACGCGTTAGTAAAAAAAATGACTGTTATATTCTCTTTCGTTACTATTATAACCGTAACTTGGCAGATGCTGATCGAAATGAGCGGAAACGTCAAATTTTCTTTTCTTCGCCTTTGGCGGCCGCGGTTTGGCGTCTTCCCAGATACCCGTCGCCAACTTGGGAGACTTGGGTTTCGGTAACGCGTCAGCGCATCATTTCGCTTTACGCTGGTAAAGCGACCAGACTTCGGTTTCGGCAAACTCTTCTTGGTAGATAGTGTGTACGTCTTTTGAGTTGCGTAGACTGTTGAAAGTACAAGTTTTTCGGTGTGAAACAGGTTTACAGCCTAAAGTGGATTTTAGTAGTAGTCATACGGGTTCAAGCTTTCACGCAGGTCAGTCACATACTTCCGGTTCGTACATTTTTTTGTTATTCTCTTTTTTAAGAATTTTTATGAGAAATATAAAGAAACTTTTTTCTTGTAGTGTAAAAATATTGACTTAAATGTTTCAGTGTATCCTTCTGGCCTGATGTCAGTATTGCCATTTAGAAACTGACATTTCATTTATGTAAAAAAAAACTAAATTAAAATTTTATTTAATCAATGAAATTTTTTTAATGTTATTAGTTAGAGAAACCAAATTTACCAAACTATAGAAAAATAATTGCCAAAATTACCAACATTTATGAAAATCTACAACATTTACAATTGTTTCATGTTAAATGACATTTGAAATCTTTTAGTTTTGGGATAAACAGATTACGATATTTCATAAAGTTAAAGATATTAATTTTTTTAATGTAAATTTTTATGCATACACACATGTTTTTAAATTATATGGTTTACTGTTGCCTTTCATTAATATGCGTTTGCATTGATAAAATTTTATTTTTTGAATAGTTTATAAAAATTATAATGCAAATTATGTGCAGATACAAAGAAATTGCATTTTCTATGCATAACTTTTGAAAATTCTAGTTATGTTTCACACTTTACTTTTTTTACTAACATATATCAATATATATATTTTTAAAATTTAAATGTTATGGCTCGTAAAAATAAACGAAGCAATCTAATCAATGTGACAAGTACAAATCTGTATGACAGTGCAGTAAATAATTTTAGAAACTTCATTTCTCTTACGGAGGATTGACAAAATGTAATTTACAGATATTTCATGCAAAATATATGCTGGTGCGTAGTATGAGTACTAATTTATTATTCTCAACATTATACATTTTGTTTTTAAAATAATAAATGGAAAGACGAAATTTGTTTTATCCGAACTGTCTTTTTACGCAGCTTTTATATAAATTATGGCGACATGTATGACATGGAAAGAGACCTTGTCCTTGAAAATACGGAAAATGCGCGACGTTTGCGTTGGTGTCAGTCGTCAATTTCATCCTTTTACCTTTTGCATTTTTAATGTCGCATGTATTTTATGTAAAAATATACTTCAAATTGCCTTATGACAACCTGGAACGAGAAAAATGTATGGTCGTTTTTCCTGCAATGATTTTTTTTAATTAAATTTATTTTAAATAATATATTTGTTTAAAAAAATCAGAATTAGTTTTATTTTTGAAGAAAGAATCTTTAAAATATTCCTAAAAAAATTATAATGAAGTTTTATTTTTTTTAAATTTTGAAATTTAAGAAATTGTAAGAAAAAATGATGCACAAAATACGGAATACGTCGAGTCTGCCGCTCGAAGCACAATTTGATAGATTTTGTCAAACTAAATTCATTGTAATTAAAAATATACTAACTGTAATATTTATTTTTAAAACATTGTATGGCTATGTATCGTGACATAAACGTACTGTATCGTTAATAAAATAAAACAAATCGTTAATGACTTACAAATATCGACTATCTTTAATCAATAAAAAACTCATTTAATAGAGTGATTACAGCCGAATTGAAATGACTTTGACTTTTCTACATCGCCTTGAATTATAAATATGAATTCATGTCAAAAATATAATCAACCGAGTATAACTTTTCTTTGATATAAATAATTTATATATTTGTCTGGTAATGTGTCTGCTCAGTAGGCTTAGGATGTGAGGGATAATGATTAGAAAGCGCCAAAATAGCTGCCGACCTATAAACGGCCCGTGCAGCCAGAAATGTCCGACGAATAATACCCCGTGTAAGGGAGTGCACGTTAAATATCCTTCAAATTCCTAACGCTGCTTACGATGTCACCCTTAACGGTTGCGTTGGGTGCCTATTCAGGTCTTGGCTCGTCACTTGACTGCGGTTCTAAAATACGACGCCCATCATTTCTAATACTTTAGCAAATTTGTACCAAAAGTGTACTAGTTATTTCAAAAAATATTCCTTTTATAATTTCTTAATTTCATTAAAGCCTTTTTATTTAAAATTAGGTAAATTTAGCAAATTTCTTGAAACTTTACCTTATCTCTTATTTTGATATTTGTTAAAAGTTCAGTAAAAGTTTGATTGTTTTAATTAAAAAATTTTGTTATTCGACTCGTAAAAAAATATCCTTAATTAACTTAAGTAACACATTTGCCTACCATTTCAAATCATTCGGGTTGAACTGTAATGCTTTTGCAATAAAAATTTTAATGAAGTATTGTTTCCTCAATTTCATTTTGAAGACTCATTATAGTCTTTTTTTTTACTGTTTGCTGGACACTGGATTGTCCATTACAAAAATTAAAACTAGATAAACTTTCTAACTTATCAAGTGAATAGAGAGATACATAACTTTTTTTCTACTTATTGTTATCCCTTGACATTATTTGCCCAACGTTGGGAGACAGAAAACAATAAAGAAAAAGTTTCACAGCTGAGAAAACAACGTCGTAGTAAAGTCGTAAAACTTTGAGGCCGGGTATTCTTGCTCTTATATTTCCCGTGCTGAATATTTTTCAAGACAACCATTAGGTACAACTTTTTAGAAAGACTTCTAAATAGGAAATGGACTTGACGTGAATGTGTACCAAAAATAAACAGCAGAAAAATAAAGTTGTGAAACTTAAATTTAGTGTGAAGCAAATATGTACTTTATCATTTATCCAACTTAAGACTGAAGATGTTAGACTAAAATGTCTTAGGATCATGTTCTCGTACAGCTCTAGTGCTACGTTTACTTAACCAACTAAACAATTAAAAGTCATTTTATAAGTGGAAAGTGCTAAAAAGCAACCTTCGCATTCCTTTATTTTGTTTTTAAAAAGGGTTTTAATCGAAACCCTAATTGTTCCTCCCTAATTAAACATCATTTTATCAGTACTTACTGCACCGTAATTCACATACTTTTGACCTAAGTAATAAGTTATAACAGATCAAAGCCTGCGTAAAAAATATATCGAAGTAATAGCTTTAAGGCTTTGAGTATCTCTGTTAATTAGTAATGACCTCTTATTTGCTAAGGAGACCATTATCAACCATGGAGGCGTTAGCGATGACGAAAGAGATACAATTTCAATTTGCATGACAGTAGTAGCGAAGCACACCTTCTGTTTTTTAAGGAGATGAAACTGTCAACCATGGCACACTTCGAAATTGCGTTACAAAATTATAACCTCGTTTTAATGGAGAATGCCGCCGGGCCCATCATTTCACTTTTCTTTCAGCCTTGACTATTGAATCTTTTGGTTTGTTAGAGCTGTACAATACAATTTTGTCAAATTTGTATTTAATAATACTACCAAAGTTATGTGCGATTCAATATAATTTCTTTAGTAAATTATCTTATCAGTGATTATCATTTGTGAGATAAAAAAAAACCTCAGCCTAAAAGTATATTTTTTTCTACCACCGTATGCCGCTATTATTTAATTTGGCGTTTATGAACCCATTTTACGTAAAATCGGTTAAGTTTTAGTTACAAGTTTTTCAAATGAACACAATGCGTTAGCAAATTCATTTTCAGGAAACATATATAGGTTTCTGTCATTCATTAATTTATTCGTGACATAAACTGGAGCATTTTGCATCACAATGGTTATCAAGTAACTGACGTTACGCATTTATTTTTGTTTTATAAAATAAGCTATGCCAGATATGTTTTCCAATTTATTGTTTTTAAAATTAGTTATTTTACTAGTTATTTCTGTATTAGTTGTCGTTTATATAAATTCAATGTGAAAATGATGTTTCAAAAATGTGTTGTATAAATATTGCATTTCTATAATTTAATAATTAATTTCTTTTCTTATAATTAAACTTGTTACTTTCTTTAAATTTGACATTTGTATAAACTTTACTAATTCCACTAAAATATTTTAACCCTTTCAGTCCCAACAATTTACTTCACTACAGAAAGATCTGATATTCACAAAATAAGCTTATTTTAGGTCAAAGATAAGAGTTCCATAAGAAAAAAAAATTCATTTAAATTTTTTATATGGTTTTTGAAAAAACGCTAAAATTTTTTAACTGTGGAAAACAACAAAATAAAAATATATATATTACCTAAAAACACTTCGAGTTAGATATTTTAAGGCATCTGACCATAATATTAAAAAAAATGGTAATTATTTAACCGAAATAGTTTAAATTGTGTTTAAATATGTGGAACTGAAGTGAACTTTTCAAAAATAAGGGGAAACGCTTGTTAGCTATTTTCAAAATAAATAAAAAAATAGTTGTTCTGACTTCTATTGAGATTAATGTAAAATATCGTCTAATAGAATAAAGTGTGAAGAATCGAATGATGTGTGTTCATAACGGAACATAAACATTAGGAAAAAAATATTGAAAGTTATGATTCCAAGTGGCATCACTGGGACTGAAAGGGTTAAATGTCTTAAAAAGACATGTGTTAATAATAATTTATTCATAACGTGACAAGGCGCGTAGTTTGTTAAAGGGACAAATGTCCCACTGAGAAAACATAGAAGATCCTTCCGGTTTTCACACGCAATGTAAACGTACACTAAAATACAAGGTTACGAATAATTTTTCTCCTATCTCAAAATTGACGTTACATTTTCCTATGAACTAAAATTTGTATCTATTCTAAAGTAATATTATTAGCTCTCGTGTATTGTACGGTAATTCGGCCAAATAAAACGGAACTAAATTAACCCAACATTGCTTACGTTCAAAACCACAGTAATGCACAAAACCTCAACTTAATTGCTTACAAAATTTTACTTTGGAAAAATTCTTAATGTTTACTATTAAAAAAACCTCAAATACTAATTAGTACAAAAAAAATTGCTTTTTTTTTTTCAAATAAAATTTAAAAGGAACTAAGCACCAATTAACTATTGAATAATTTCATAATGACAATAAATAAGCTTCCTATTATATTTTCAAACTCCGTAGTATACATTATCGAAAAATTAAACTTTTAAAAATTGTATTTTCTCATCACCTAGTCATTAATTCACATCCTTCAACTTTATTAATATGAAACTTCATTTTTTTTCTCAAGTCTGCTATATTTGTACTCTTGCGGTATCAAATGGTACTCATTTTCGACACATTGATCCTGACTTTTCCACACCAACATTATTAATTCATTTTATTAAATAACTTCTCACTCTTAATTACATTATCTCTCTCTCTCTCTCTTTTCTCACCCCAATAATTTAAATTTATTTTATCCTCGGTTGATAATCTAAATTACCAAAGATTTCCGCTTGGCATCGGCCCCTAATTCTGAAGAGAAACTTTTGAAATGTTCAAATCCTTTGTCAGAACACACTTCTGTTACCTCAGAGATACACTAGTGCAAGTCAAATTAGTTTTGTAGAATGAAAAGTTGTGCTAATCCAATAAAATTTTTTCAATATGGTATGAGTTCTTTTACTCTATATTTATAAAGTATTTATTTAACTAATTATTAAATTTGTTTAAGATAATGAAATTTAAAAATGCTGAATTTACAAAAATAATGAAATTTGTTTAAAATTGACATATTTTAAAAATTTGTTTTTAGTCTTTTGAATTTTTGCTTTGGACGTATTCACGTCACACTAGATATGTTTGATAATTTGGATTATGATATGCTAGTGCTCTTTCCTAAACCTTGTATCAATAATATTTTGTAATTCATTTTATACTTCGACAACACTCGCATCTAACTAACATCCGTATTTGAATTTATAAAAAATATTTTTTTTACATTTCACATAGCTAATTATATATTTTGTAATCGCTTTCTATTATAATCGATACTGCTGGGTACTCCAATTAGATCTTCAAATATATCTTTCGCGTCATTTATGCTATCTACACTTTTAGTGCCACTCTGATTTACTATAGTATCTCTAAACTACTGAACTTTCATTCCTGAAATTCTTTGCCAAATGGCTAAGCTCCGTGCTGTTTTTTAATAGATATTCTAGTTTACAAATGATTGTGAGTACTTATTGTAATTTCACAATATTAAAAAAAGATTCAGAAAATGTACCCATTAAATTTTACTGAGCATAAACATACCTTTGACATTTGCATCTTTTGTGCTCTTTACAATACCAATGTCACTATGACTTACCGTAGTCTATCCCTAAGATCAAGAACTACGTTTGTTAACTATAATTCCCAGAACTCTGTGCCAAGGGATTAGCTATTACTGTTCCTGGTGGTATGCCGAAGTGTGGCGCCAGATTTTATCGCCCTGTTGCTTCTGCCACTGGTGAGATGAGGTTTCGCTCTCAACCACCTGTAGATGCTGGTTTCGTAGTTTTCTGCCCTGTTGATTTCTTTCACCGCTTTTGGCGGCTGTGTGGAGATTAAATGCTGGTCATAAGTGTTTGTTGATTATTATTATATTTAAAGGTGGGTTTCGATGCCTTTAGTCTGTGTTATTGTAGGTAGTACCCTTTTAAGCGGCCTGGAAAGGGGCGAAACGTATGGTTGTTTTCTCTGCATAAATTTTTAATTCTTTTTTTTTTTTTTAAATAATTCATTAGTTGTAAAATTTTGAGAATTGGGTTTATTTTTGATTGTTTCTTGTTTGAAAAATATATCATGCCAATAAAAATGTTTAATGAAAATTTAAAAATGCATCAGTATTGCTGGAAAAACTGATGCATGAATTACAGAAAAGATAGATCTAACTCTCAGATGGGTAAACAGTGTAAATTAACTATTCGCTATTGGTTTGATATTTGGGTGTTAGTGAAATCTTATTTTGATAGCTGCTTGTAAATAAGTTTTCTTTTTAAATTGTAAATATTTTTATAACTCTTTTAAAAATATGTTAATGAGTAAATTCAATTTATCTCGATGCATACACACGAAATTAAAATTTTACATGCTAGGGAATATGTATATAACAATTTTTGAAGCTAGATGCTCAAACATTTGTAAAAAGAAACCTCCATCTACTAATGACGATATTTTCTTGGACGCAAAACTAAACAAACATTTGTTTTAACTGGATATCAATAATTGTAAACTTTTTTTTCGACACCAGGATATTATAAAAAAAATTACCCAAAAAAAAAGTTTTGATACTAACTTATATCTTAGAAACCCCCACCACCAGGAAACTCCAGTGGCCGATTCCCGTCTCCAGGGGTAACAACCGCAATATATTTTTTTACGAGGCAATATCCCCCTTTTTTTTTCTTCCTTTCTGCACACTCGCAACAGCAACCAGGCACAATGGGCTTTAGTCTACATACCTTTAAAAACCGTCTTCCTTCCCCGTCTTAGAATTTGCCATGCGAAATATTGACTTTAAGTGTTCCAGCTGGCGCGTGGCCTACTCCTCACATACGGCGGCGAGACTTTAATAGGTCAGAGATGCGACTCACACCTACGAACTTGTGATGCGGCATTTACATATACATACCACTTCTGCCGTTTGGGTTTTTGTGGTTATTATTTCTTAGGGGTGGGTGGCAGCAGCGAAGGAGACAGTTGGTGAATGGGCAGATTGAAGGAGCTGCTGTCTAAATTTCCGGTTTTTTTTTAATTTTCGTAAAAACTCAACCCCCGCCTGTTGTGGTGGGTGGGCTATGACTTAGGGGTGGGTCAGGTAGGCCAAATGGCCTGTTGCTATGGGGCCTGGTTTTAGGAGTCGATTTGGGTTTAGTTGGAGGTCGATACATAAAGTATATTAACCTTTCATGTTTTAAACTCTTCAAAACAACATTTTTTATTAAAATTTTCAATGACATTTTTCGTGTAGAGACGAAACATTATCTATTTTTTTCTCCTTAGGGATACCGACATATGAACACGTAACCTGACTCCCAGGTTTTCCAGCAACACACTAAACTTTTTTCTAAAAAAAAACATTTAGAGTAAATAATTTTACGAATTTTTCTCAATTTAAAACTTGGAAGAGATTTTTTTTATAAATATTTTTCTAAAAAAATGAAATGATTTAAATTTCACTTAAAAATTTAAATTTTAATATCACGCAGTGAAAAAAAAGCCTGTAGGTTTTTAACTTTACATTATATAAACATAAATAATTTTATTATCCTTTATCTTCATTGTTCGAAAGAACTACCATCCGCATTTTATTAAATTCATTGAAAATAAAAATAAAACTTACATAAATAATATTTACTAAAAGAACACTTGACGTTTATTGCATAAATTGTCGTTTTAGTGTTTATAAAACACTTTCCACTCACCATTACGACATATAATAAAACTGCATGAATCATAAAATGCTCCTAACTTTTTATTCACTTCCCTAAACGTTAAGACAAGGTTTGAAATGCGTCATTTCGAAATCTTTGTTATCTAAACTAATGTTACTTTAATTTTGTGTTTAATTCATGGTGACTTTAAAATTACATCTTTTTGAATTCAAAAATAAATTATCTTTGAAAAAAAATGCTCTTTACTTCTTATTCACTTCCCTTAACGTTCAGAAAATGTTTCAAATGCGTCATTTCGTATTTGTTTTGATCTTTGTTATCTAACTTTTATTTTTATAATTTTGTGTTTAGTTCATAATAACTTAATAAATAAAAACTAAAATAAATTTTAAATCTTTAAATTTAATTTCACTTTGTTTAATTTTGTATCCATCATTTAATAAGCCTTACCTGAGCCATATTTATATCTGATATTTACTTAGCTCAAAATACATTTTGAATTGTATTGTTTTTTGAGCCAAACTGTTCGCTAACCTTTCTTGTCGTCTGGTCAAAACTCATTTTGACACTGTATTTCTTTGAGTCAAGGGTGGAAATTGGCTTATCCAGGTCACTTCCGCCCAATTTCCTTTTGTTACAAACGGACTTCCGATTCTTTCGAATGGACTGGGCTTTGTTTCAATGAAAGAAAATTCGAACTGTCTTATCTTGTCAGTTGGAGCTGATTCCATAAAAATTCTATTGAAGAATAACTGTTTATAGCATTGTTTTTATTTATTTTTCATTTATAATCACTTAATGGAGTTATATATTAGTATGTTTTGGGGATTTATTCATTGGTTTTATTTTATTTTTCATTTATTTGAAATTAAAAAGAAACAACTTATAGACATTAACACATAATACCACTATCAATTAGTTAATTTATAATACTATTGGTTCTTTACACTTGAATTTCTTTTCTACTCTAAACTTTTAAAAACATATTTAAAAACTAAACTATTAATATAGTACGTCGTAAACTATTAAAAATTATAAATATTATTAAACAATATTTTTTGCTAAGCATAGAACAAAACTGCTCATTTTTATATTATAAATTTCTCATACGGTATGAAAGGACTTAATCCCCCTTTTCTAAAACTTAAGATATTTTAATAATCTTTTAAGAAATAATAAAAATAATGTGCATTTATAGTTTTTCTCCTTATCTCTTTTAAAATAAAATTCTTGAAATAAAAATTAATCCCAGTTAAACTTACAAATTTTATTTTTATTTTGAAACATTTGCGATGAAAATAAAATATGAAACTCCTTAACTTCGCTGCGAAGATTACATAAGAATCAATTAAGCGTTAAATAATTCCATTTTAACACTTCTCGAGCTTTGTTCTTTTTTTGCCTAATTAAGCAAAGCAATTCTCTTCCTTTTTTTTTTTTATCTTCAGCTCACACTCGTGTGAAAGAAATTCTTTTGTCATGAAGATAAATTCTTCTAGTTTCTTGAAGTCATTGTCCTGAAAATCATTGATCACTTTTCAAGATGAGGACTTTCCAAGATGGGGGATTGTCTAACTTGCAAAGCGTGAAAATATATGTCGCCCAAAAACAAGATCTGCAACTTTCTTGATGATTTTCATGTTTTTTTTCTTTTTCTTATGTTTTTTTATGGTCATTAAAGATGATTTACTTTTTAATCATGAATGTTATAAAAGAGATACATTGTATCACAATTGAAATGTCTAGTTGCAAACATCAAATTCTTGTCGTATAACTAAGATATAGGGTCCGGCTATCCCTTGGCGGATTTGTAAAAATTGAATTTATGATTGCCAATGAATGGACCGGGCCCTATATATTAGTCATACCTTGGGGAATAAGTTTTGCTGATAAATCTTTCACTTACGAGGCTTTTGATGTACGATTTATACTCGAAACAATATTGCATTGGTTTTTCTTTTGTTTAACTTTCATCGCAAATTATTGAAATTTCTCTTCAAAGCATTTTTTAATATTTTACTTCTTTGCTTTTATTAGAATTTATAATTTTCTTAAATTATTTCATGATGATAGTTTCTATAAAAAAATATTTATTGCATCGTTGAATATTTATATAGCTTTACTTCTAACAATATCAATTTATTTCTTCCTTTAAAAATTTAGTGGGAATATTTGTTTTTTGTATTTTCTCTGACTGAATTATTGTTTTAGTAAAATATTAAACACAATCTGTATGAATGGAAGTAATCAAATTAAAAATCAAAGTTCTTAAATAATATTTTATAACAAAAATAATAAATATATTTTTTTTATATAAATTAAGTTAAATTATTAGTTTTTAATATTTTTGTTTCCTCTCAATGTAGGTTGCTATCAGTTTGTTATTCGAAATGCTTCCACACTACAGTTTTTATGAACTGGCATCAACTTCAAGTATAACTTCATCTTCATTTACAGTTGGTAAGTGTCATTTTGCAATTTTCTGCCCCCAAAACTCTTGAAGAACATATCTCCTACATTAATAGTGCTTTTGTATAATTTCTTTTGACGATGCTATTTAAGACGTTTTATTAAAATATCAGTTTTGAGAAAAAAATTTCATATTTTCGCAATTTCACACATTTCGTTCAAATATTTTATTGTAACCCATTTTAACAAAGAATAAAACTTTTTTTTATTAAGTCAAACAATTGATAATGAAAGTAGTAAAAGCAATATGGTGACAATTTCGAAAATATATTTATGCAAATGTAATACAAGTAAATCATGTATGGGTTCTTGTTGCTACATCTATTTAATATCATTCACGTTTTTAATCTAAAAAAATTTAAATGATAAACAGAATTTTTCGCATAGAAAAAAGTATCAATCTAAATGCTTAGAATGAGTTATCTCAAATTACAGAAATATTGCCTAAAGCCTGCTAAATTTGTAGGGTTTTTTTCATCAAGGACGACTTTGTTCAGACTATTTAATCTTCATTTCCGAATTAAAATGTTAACTATAAGTTTCTTATATTTGTTTTTTGAGCAATTTAATTGTGTTCTACATTAACTGCTCGGGAGTATGGCTTTGTACATTCGTCTTATGTATCGTTTATTTGGATAAACGATCCAGGAATATCTTAATTTAGATAAACTGAACCAGGAAGCCCATTTTCGCATGGCAAATTTTTTTGTGAATCATCGTTGATGGGTTAATTCCAATACCGTTCGATTACATTTATTACAATATTCCGCATCGATTCCCACAAACTAAGCCATCTGGTTCGTCACCAAAAACTATATACCTATCATTTCCACCCATCGTTTCACAGTTTCACACACACATTTCCGGATAAGGACACACATAACTACGTAAACGTTCTCAAGGATTTTGCGCAAATGTGGAAAAATCCCCCCTCCAAAAGCCCTATTGAGTCATGGACGGCACTACCAAAGCCTGGACAGCAGTATTTCCTCTTGAGGTAAAAATAAAAATGGGATCTTAAAAAAATGACAACAATAGGCCACGGGAACTCACAGGTGATTTTTCTGCACAAGAGGACAACAATTTCTGTCGTCTGGTTTTCCGAACCTCCCCCGACGTTGGGGGGAGGGTATGTCCCCTCCTGTTGCCATTATTTCGAAGAGAAATACCCATGGTTGTTATCCAGGGAGCTATTTTTAGTTTACCTTCTGTTGAGATGGAGCAGCCGATATTTGTCCGTGGATATAATAGATGTCGTCTGGAAGAAATACCGTTTTTTTTTACTATTCTTTCTCTGAGACGTTAGATGAAAATCATTCTTCGTACCTTTTGAATTACTAATCTGTAAGTTATGGAACAGATTAAATGTGTAAGACTAACAATACAATTTCCTCATACAATAGCTAACGTTTACTTATCCAGAAACATACAATAGAAAATCAAAACTGTGATTAAACAATCATAAATTTTCTTTTCGTCACTTAAATTTCTTTAGAATTGAATGTTTGACTTATACTTTTACATTTTATTTCTTTTTTTTATGCAAACAAAAAACTCTAACTTCAAGATCCCCTTATAAATTCGTAACTTAAATTGATCTCTATGCTTTTAACTGTAATTCAATGTAATCATATTTCAACTATCTCAACGTTCATAATGGTATTCTATATCAGTAAGCTACTAACAACTAGTACAAGCGCTTAATGTAGTAACTAATAACAAAAATTAAGGTTCAAAATCAGTTAGAAATATATTTTTAGGCATAATTATTTTAACTTATTATTTTCCTTCCTATTTTTAATAAATTTGATTTTATATAGTTTAACTCTATTTTTTTTCTTGTCTATGGAAACTAATAAACAAATTATGTTACATTATTAACCTAATTTTGTCCCTTTAACCAATTTTCTTAGAAATGATTTTCTGCATTGCAACTACGCGTACTACTAATTATACCTCAAAAGGCATTTCCCTCCACCGGCGAATAAACCCATAAAATCCCTACACAAAAACGATAAAATCTCAAAGCCTCGCAAATTTACCTTATCTCTGACCATTCCAGCACATTGGGCAATAAACTCCATTATCCCCCTTCCCAATGCAATCATTCCCCATCATTTTTCATCCATCCACCCTCTGAAGGTCACTGTACCACCAAGAGGGGTACACAGGGGGGTACAGTCGAGGTACACCCACCCCCTAAAAGACGGAACCTCACCTGTTGCTGCAAACGTCACTTCCGGAGGACGAAACCGGATATTCTGGGACTCTATTTTGAAGCGGAGTGATTATTGCGATGGCGACAATTATAAGTATATACATATGACAACGGTTTTTTACACCTATTCAATAGGAACAATCTTTTTTTGTGTGTAGGTACAAAGAAATACCGGTTGGGGTACAGTTTTTTTTTTCTTTCGAGATCTAAAAATATCTCGAAATGTCAAAAAACGGTGATGACTTAATCGGGGAGACTTGAAAAAAGACGAATGTGTGGGAATATTAGGTCAAAGTTCTTGTGGTTCTGTGTCGAGTTTACAGTGTCACTGTGTAAAGGTTGGAGTAACACTTGAATTTGATTGTGCAATAAGCCTAGAGGTAATTATGTCATTTGCGTTATTCTTAGTTGAAGTTTTGCATTAATAAGCTTTCATCATCGCATGAACAAATTTCATGCATTTTTTTTTCTCTAATGGGGCTGCAACATTGGCGGTCAAGCCTTTGCAGACTCGGCATATTCCCCAAGAAGTGAGCCATTTTTTTAAGCACTATCTAGGCGATTCTCGCAATGCAATTGAAGTTTTTAAAAAATGCTTTTTAATTAGTTAATTTAGTTTTCATTGATATAAGCGGTGGCGTTTTATGCCATATTTTAAAAAATCGACCGCTATTCTAGTAAATTGAGTAAAAAGTTTTTCTAACTTTTCTTTGATAGCCTCTACATATAAAATTCATATTAATACAAAAAATTTTATTCACCAATGGTAAATGTGCTATTTATAAATTTCACGATTTATCGAAACGAATTTAAAAATGAACGAAAAACAATCTTCTATATTCCATCTGTGTCTTCACTTCACTTCACTTCCACCACCCACTACAAATAGTCAAACACTCATATCTGCCCGAAAAAAACGCCAGGTGGTTTAGTGAGTGGAGCTCCAGGCGAAAGTTTGTTTTCATTTATCGTTTGCGTGGGCTTCCACTCTCTCTGTTCCAACCAACTACCGGAAGGGTCGTTATACCATAAAAACATCCGGTCAGAAGGAAGCGAGTGACCTTGAAGACCCCAGGTAACCTTGGAGCGTCCCTTGTGCCCTGCTTCTGTGGTTTAGAACCCTTGTTTTTGAATTTTTGTTCGATTTTTCGTCCGCCCGTTGTTTTGGGTATCTGGGAAATTATGTGTCTGGGACGCAGCGGGCATGTTTTTGGTGTTCTTTTTTTCTTTTCCCTGCGAAGCGTCTGATTTGTGTTGGATGAAACGTGACAGTGAGCTCGAATGGATGTATCGGCTTCGTACAAAATGGAAACAAATTCACTAAAAAAATACATAAAATGTTGAAGTAAGGAACAGTAGGGCGGGCGTTATTTCCAATAATACATGAATTTTTGCAGCTAGTTGACTTGAAAGCTGGCATAAAATTTCTGGAGGCCAGATCCAGCAAATCTTTTTTTAAAAAACAAAAAACTTCTAAGCATAAACAAAATTGCATATAATTATTTTGCATATAATTTGCTTAATCTGAAACTGGACTTATGAGTGAGGAGTAGGAACAAGATAATTTGGTTCCGATTCTCCAGCAAATTACATCTACAAAACCTAAAACCAAAAACTAACATTAAAATTTTTTTTAAAAAAAAATTTCAAATTTGGGAAGAATTGGCCTTCCGGCTATTACCCTGCGCATATTTTAACCTTTCGAAAAAGTCCTATCAAAAAAATATTTTGTTTTATCCAATAAGTTTTTTCTTTTTGGGGTACGTTTACTTCTTGGACAAAATTGTAAAAAGTTCGTTTAGTTTCGAAATCTACTTTTAAACATTTTTTAACGCATACAAAGACACAACAAGTTTTTACCATGAATGCCACTACCAAAGACTTACATAACCATTCTCCAACAGTCAAACAATTCCATTCTAGTGCATCAAATCAGGCTATAAACCCGTCAAATTTCACGTCTATAAAATGACACCTCTCAACTCTACCTCCCTTAAAATAGCATCCCTCCTCCTCACACAAAACACCAGGTGCCCAGAGGAGGTTCAGTGAACTTCTTAAAGAAGGCACAGATGGTCAGGCAAGGACCAGCTGACTGGTCACTTCCCAAATGACAACATCCGATCTCTGACCAGCGGTCACTAACATCGTATGCTGTCTTCTGGATCGACTGGTTCTTTTACTTTTGATGCGTTGGATTATGATGTTGATGCTGTTTATGTGTTTTGGTGTTTGAGATTTGATTGAAGAAAGTCTACTTTCGCTGCTGGTTTTGAAAGGTATGTGGTTGCATATGTTGTATGGTTTTAAGAAGTTTTTTTTAATCGGTATAAAATTGCATTTTGTATGAAAAATGGTTGAAATGTTGGAGAATGGGAATAAATCGGTTAGATGCGCCATACATTGTTACAAAAAATTAAATAATTTCATTATTTTAATTTATAAGGACAAACTACATGGAATGAGTCTGCAAGCGGATAATTGTTTAAAAATAGTATATTTTACATTCAAAGTCCACCATCTTAATTTTTGTTTGGTTTGGTTGAATTAATGTCGCTCTTGGGCTACGCGAGAGCTATTTCTTCATTTTTAAAAAGTTGAAAGCTAAAGTTTGAAATTCAAAAAGTTGATGTTTTTAATATTGAATTTTGCATTTAATTTTTTGCAGTATTCTATATTTTAAAATACTGGTATATTTTAATACAATTACGACAACATTTCTCAGCTTAAAATACAATAAACAAATTTGACACTTTTAATAATTTTGTTATTTGGAAACGGCTTACACGCGCATAAATTTGTTTATGAACTCGGCTAATTCGTTATCAGACACTTTCCGTACATCATTAACAGATTTATTTTTAATCAATGTGGCTACAATGTCAAGGTTATCAAATGTTCAATTACTCGTAAGAACCTTGAATCCTTAATCTGCTACTATTTTTTAACTAAACGTTATCTATAATTTCATATAGGATTATTTCTTGCTGAATGTGATTTTTATCCATTTTTGGTTAATTTTGTTCTGAGCTTTTGCAAAGTGTTTTCAAAGTTTAATTTATTTACAAGTTATTCGTAAGATTTAAAACACAACTTTCTGAGTGAAATGTGGATGAACTTCTAAATTTTTATATTGATAAAGAAATTTATATCACTCTTTTATTGTAAGTTTTTAATAATAATAATAATGAAAGTTTATATGTTTGAAAAAAATAACTGGGTTTATATTTTTGTAAAAGGCAAAAAAGCGAAGGGATGAAATAGTTTTTTTTTTTTTTTGTATTTGTGTTGAAAAAGTGAAGCATGTAATTCTAAATGCAGACATTAAGCTAATTGCAAATTGAAAATTATTAATTGAAATAAGGTTTAAATATAATTAAATGTTGAATTAAGCTTTTTAAAATTTTAATGACTCTCAATATTGTTGTTCATAAATCATTTCTGTTGAAGGATACAAAAAAAAGTAGGATTTGGCTAATAATACTGTTTTTATAACAACCTTTTATTTTTTAACCTTATTTTGAAGCATTGTTTTTTAGTACCCCCAATTAATTTTTCCATCCCATATTAGTTTAAGAAAAGAAATTTGTAACTTTTTTGTCATATTAGTGCTTATTTTTTTGTCGCAGATATCGGGTAATAAGGGGAAATCCTTATTTTTAATTATCTTGAAAGCTCCTCTTACGATGACATCGAAATGGAATTGCTATTGGAGGAATTGATTAAAATTAATATACATTTTTTTTTGAAGAGTAATCAAACTTATTTCTAAACACAATGAAAATTTAACGAATAATTAAAGGCTTTAATTTTACTTTGAAGGTAGAGGCGGGAGGGGGGGGGGGTCTCAATTTAAATTGATAAGCATATTTTGTTGATAATTTTCCTTGTTGGCTTGTTTAAAACTCAAATTTTACGTTTACGAATTGCAAATTGAGTTTTTTACATAACGTAGAATCGATATAAATGTTCGTGTGCCCAACGACTGTAGGAACTAATTCAATCACAAAGCACTGAAAATCAAGAGTTCTGATATTTTATGTATTTCTTAAACAAATTAAACAATTCGAAACAAATGTAATTTTGAAAATGCCGATAACGAACTTTTTTTTTGTGAAATGAAATTTAAAAAGAATCTTCATTCGTAGGTAAACTAACGAGCAAAAGCCCTCAAACCTTTTTCAATTGCGAAATCCCGCAAAAAAAAAAAAAAAAAAATCTTCTCTAATTCCCTCCTACAAACATAACCTGCCAACCCATTTAAGATGATTTCCGACATACAGGTATTAGCGAAATCTTCCACGTTTTCGTTCATTTTCTGTCAATCATTTAGGTTTTTTTTTCCACAAATTACATCCTGCCTTACATATTCAATGAGTGACACCTTAACGTCCAAATAGAGAGAGAAAAAAAGTGCGCAGTCAATTTGACCTGCTTCCATTCGGATGGTATATTTATGCAAACGCCTGCCCTCTACATTGAACCATGATGGGTTAACTTTCACCTGCTTTCATCAGTGTGTAATGAGTTGAGATTTGAAAGAAAATAACTACTTTCTTTTTTTAGTATGTTGATTAGCATCAACAAGCTTTATCTCCCTTTCGCAAAACATAACGTTGTTCTACACTCTTAAAACAAACGAGTGAATTTAACTCAGTCTGATTTAATTTTCACTCTTTTCAGTGTCGAAAATGCACTTATCCTATTGGAGTGGATTTCACTCTTTTGTTTAGCTAAAAACTCCGACAGGATCACTCCAAACGAGTGGTTTTAACTCTGTCTGAGTTGATTTTCACTCCTTTCCAGTGTCGAAAATGCACTTATGAGTGGATTTCGCTCTTTTGCTTTAAGAGTGTAGTGTTTAAGTGAAGGAAGACTTCCGCTAAATTGTCCCTTGATACGTTCCTGATTTTTTTTATTTAAGGTTTAATTCCATAAAAAATTTAAATATGCAAAGAATATACAAAGAACCTATTACCAGCCAATTGTATTAAAATCATCCTTTTTTTCAAGATTGAATGAAAATAACATATAAAGGCATAACTCGCATTCTTCAACTAAGATGTACGGTATATCCAAGATATACGTTCCGGTTCATTAATTGACGACTTTCAAACTTTTGTAAATACAATGAACGGGCCTGACCATATATCTTCGACACTATAGTTATATGTACTTTATAGAATAAGTATAGGAAATAGTTGTGTGTACCAATAATGATTAATCGGACATGTATATAAGAACTTATTTACTTTAATGTAATTAATCCGAACAAGTACTGTAAAAATTTGCGGAAAACTGACATTGACTTTAAAAATTTGCTAAAAAGAACACATATTATACCTCTGAATAACTTTAAATTTTTCAAACTATAAATTTATCTAAAAGTACAATTCGTTTTGGTCTCTAGTGAATTGAATGCAAAACTTAGTCGAAGACAATTACCCATAACAGTATCTTAAGGGTTTCTACTTTATCATTGAGGCAACGTATCACTAAGGCTGTCAGTAGATTTTTTTCTGCTACAGTGTAGAAGAATGTTTAGAGAAAATTAAAAAATTACAGATAAGTCTTAATTAAAAACATAGTATACCATTACAGAAAGGTTTAGAAGCAATTACCATTACAAATAGGCTTCGCAACATACGATATAAAGAATAACTAAAAATTCGACAAATGTTCCGAGACAAACTCTCATATTCTCTGGTAATGAGTTAAAAGTGCGAAGTGGGTGAAACTGTCATTTTTTGTCTTTTTCCTATTCCGTTAACCTCAATGCTCAACCTATAAATTATTCAAGGCTTATTGGCCGCGTGAAAACACAAATGCGCCGGCAATGATTATTTAGTGCCTCGATTCCTTAGGCTTCTTTCCTGTCGTGTTGCCCAACTATGACAATAAATGTTTTTTAGTATGGAAAGGGTTCAGATTTCGGATATGTTTCGATTTGATTGACGACCACGCTAAAGTTGCGAAAATCATTTATTGGGGTTAGCTCTGTGATCAAGCCACAACAATGTGCAAATTGTGTTTGTAGAGCATGTTGTTACAGTTTTGATGTTATTAATCGCTGAATACATTTTGTATTTAATTCATGTTAAAAAAAATTATTCTTTTTTAACAAAGTTGTTGCTTTGGAAATATTTTGTGGATGTTTTTCAAAATTTTTATAAACCAATATCGTTTTGAAAAAAGAAATGTATTGTTTGTGATATTTAGTCAACGATTTCATTTGACGATTTCAAATTATTGACATTGCAAAACCATTATCGTTTTGAAAAAGAAATGTATTGTTTGTGATATTTAGTCAACGATTTCATTTGACGATTTCAAATTATTAATGACTTTGCAATAGTAGAATTAAAAATTATACTATGACATTTAAAAATACCTTACTTAAGGAATAATTGATAGCAATGTACATCAACCATTATTTTTTACAATGTCACTTTAATGTAATATTCCTTTGTTAAAATATGAACAAAATAAATAAATGGCATTACAATAGCAGCATTAAAAATTATATACCATGACATTTAGAGAGACCTTACATAAAGAGTAATTTAATAATAATGTACCTTAACCATTATTTTCTGCAATGCCACGTTACTTTAATATTCCTTCGCCAAAATATCTCCCCATAGAAAAATCTATTTTGTCCTTCCTTCTTTTCTATGTCGTTTTTCATCGAAGATATTCGACAATGTTATCTTTTGTGTCTCCGCCACCAGAAGGCCATACCTGTTTGCGATGCAGAAGTAATGCGTCCCCTGTCTCTGAGTTGGACATCTGCGATAACTCGGGCCTATCATCCACAGAATGAGGAACCAGACAGTGTTCATTTTCTGAAAGAGTTACTCGGTTGAAGTTATTTTCTACAAAAAGATAGATGTTTTTGCGAGATTTTTCAGTATTAAGTCTTGGCCAGTAATTATTGAAAATTAGAGATTGAAATTCGTTAGTGGAATATTGGAGGGCTGTTTACGAAAACATTTACTTATCATCCATTAAAACTTCAATTTTAAATATGTACGATTTCAGCTTAAGAGTAAGTAAAAGTCCAAGATAAGCTTTTTGTGAGTCGGTGATTTAATACTACGAGTTGAATGATAAGTCGTGTTTGATTAGTTATAAATTTGCAATAACACGAAAAAAAAACAAATATAATATAAATCTACATAACATCTTCAAGTAAAAACAAAAATATATACTGTATTATAAAACGAGTTCCACAATTACACTTAAGATAAATTGTTCCCGTGTACAGCACACATTTTAGAGAGCGAACTTGTGCAAGTAGAAAAATTAGCTTTGCTAGAAAAACAACTTAAGGTTGAATAGCATTTTTTATTTACCCGATACATAAAATTCTAACTGCAAATTAACATTGCAAATAGTTTGTTAAATTTAAAATATTGTAATCATGGAGGATACTTTTTTGTTAACCAGTTATAACAGAACATGTTCCCGTTTCCTTAACATCCCTTGAAGAAGAGTATCTCTACCAGAAAATAGGAAAGCTAACTTCCTTATTCAAGCAATGACACACGCTTTGCACACTTTGTGGAAGTGGATGCACTTTACCCTAGCATAAATTTCTTTCTCAAAATGCGTCTTTTTATATATATTCACCATCTTCACCAACTCAATACATAATTTCGCTTTCCCCTGTGCCATTGTCAACGGAAGGATGACTTGATGAGGCGACATGACCTCTCTGGAAATCTGAATTATGGATTCTTTTCTTCATTCAGAATTGTCAGGTGGGTCCTCACTGTGAGGGTTTCGGACTGGGCTTTCTCTCCTTCTATTGTATGTGAAGTGAACACTTTTGAATCTATGGAATGGTTTTGCATTGATCTCTGAATCGATGATGAACTGGAATGTAATCTCATTTTCTGATTTTGGTCTATGCTAATGCACAATTTAACCCTCTAATACATACTGTTGCCATATGGCAACAAGTAACATAATCCTCATTATTCTATTAAATTAGAGCTCCCTCTCGAGAAATCTGCTTTTTCATCTATTACATTCCAATTTGAAGTTTTAGTTGCTAATAACCCTCATAGATGACAGTAAAAGTATATTCAAAATTAAAGAGTGAAGTTATTAACCGTTGTGAAATTAGGTCTTTTACAGTATTCAAATTTTTATAATATTAGTACTAAATACAAATAAATTGTTTTGAAAAAATAATTATAGTTCAAGAGGGTTATTTTAAAATATATTTAGTAGTTTTCTAATCATCTTTAACAAAATTGGAATTTTGCAGTTGTTGGGGTAACCTATCGGTGGATTTTGTTAATGATGCATGTGTAAAAGAATGCTTAAAGAAAAACTTTTACTTGTGTGCCAATCTTGTTGGATCTTGAGGTTATTGTTGCCGTGATAAATTCGGAAATTAAAATTCTTATTCAAGGACACGGACGCAACATTTTAAAGTAAGGAAAAAGTGGAGAATATGTGAATAGCTTCAATGGGAAAGAAAATTTTCTTTTTGGATCGATATTTACTTTATTTTCCACAAAAACAAAAAAAAAAATGAAGATCACATTCTATGTAAGAGGGATAGGTTACAGTTGTCATCCGAGTCAAATACCTTGCTTCATATGGAACACAATGTCACTAAACCTTGCACAAATAAATTCCTGGGCACAACGAACTATGATTGCTGCATTGTTTTGGCAAAATCTATATTGATTTGATGCCTGTCTTGTTTGTTCAAATCGTAAAGTAATTGAGATCATTTTTTTTTGGCCAACAAATATGATACGACGTTCGTAAAACGTAATTCAGTGAGAACAATAACCTTACGCTCTCACGGAACAAAATTTTTATCTAATATCAAATCGATGATTTATTTTTTATGATGTCGAAAACAGACAATGAGCAAATAAACTTCATGCCGGTAATTTTGAAGTTTGCTCCAAACTTTCATTTTATGTTCAATTATTTTAAGTAACTTTATGGCAAAGTGTTTTGTGTTGATATTGTTATAGTTTTTATTATATTTAGGGTTTTACAAGTTCCTTTATGAAAATATATATTAAATCTTTTATTGAAAATACTTTTTAAAAAATACATCGAAGTTTGTTTTAAATACCTTTTCTTAAGAAAATTCCCCATTTGCAATGTATCAATGATTCATTTATAAATTTACTTTCGTTGAATTTTAAAATATTACTTGATAATTTAAATTTAAACAGAAACCACCTTTATTTTCCCACTATAAATACTAGTTTCTTTTATACTGGAAAAATTAGCAAGAAATTCTTAAGCTATGTTATTCGTGCGAAAGTTATGTAAATTTATTATATAAACCAAATCTTACATAAACTTTTTAAGATCAAGTACTGCTTCAAATTTCTTTTTAAACTATTGATGACTTATCGTTTGTAAATTAATAGGCCAACCGATGACTCCAAAATAACAAAATTCGGATTGGAAAATCAATCAATATTCCCAAGTAAATTAGATCCTTAAAATCTAAACATAGTATTTTTCTAATTTTCTTTATTTCTTAACTTTTTTTTGAACGAACGGACATTAACCCTACGGTATTTAGTTTTAGATATAATTATCCTTCTAACGTCTTGAAATGTTTAAATATAGCGTGCAAACTATATCATTATCATCATAGCTATTCTACTTACACGAATACAAAAAGTAGTAAAAGTGTATCGTAGTATGTAATCAAGTATATCCTTGTATCGGTTACTGTGAGCTAAACCGATACAATAACCAATTGTTGATACTTATCTCCGACCGTTCAACCTGATCATCATCTAGTAAAAGGAAAATATCTCACTAACTATCTGAAACGGTTTCGCTGACTACTGAACCGTATAGAAGGTACGTTAAAGGCAGTTACTCGAAATATGGCAATTTTAACGGAAAAATTGCACTTCTACTATGCTAAATCAATGGGATATATGACGAGTCCAGTTGCAAAAAACTTAAATTCATCAAAGTAAAACTAAGGGGCTGCACAGTGGGGCAAAAGGGGTGAAAACCTGGCCAAAATTCTGTAATTTCTCCAATGGGCTAAAAGCATCATAATTGGGTATTTGGTATGTTTTTAAAAGTGTACAGCCCTATTTTTGAACATTTAAAGTAATTTAGACAGAAATTATCACATTTGGTTCATTTACTTAAAACCCCTAATAGCATGGTACTTTTTATTTAATTAATTGTCGAAAATTAATAATCTCCATTTTCATGGAATAAAAAGAATTATTATTTAATTTAAAACTCAATTTATATATTAATAAATCAAATAAGTACCAATTTTACATTAAATTAAAATATCATACACATAAATAAATAATTCATACCTTATCTTAAACACATTCACATGCCACAAGATTATAATCCATTAATACAGTAGAGAAAACACTAAATAATTTCTAAAATATTGTTAAATTATTTTGATCCATAAAAATAACACCGTTATGGAGACGTGGTAGATGTAACTACCATTACAAATTTTACCATCCACCATAGTTAATATAATATTACGATTAATTTGTAGACTTAAGATTTTAATATTACTGTTGTTGGAATGAGACTGTAATATTTAGTTTTAGGTGCACTCTACCATGTGTTTTGCAAATTCTTCTATAACCTGTATAAGTATTGAATAATAGATTCGAAGTGATACCGTGCTAGGATTCTTGCTGATTATAGTTTTTACTTCATTTGGTACGAAATACACTTCAGGGATACACTCGAAATAAGAAATCTATTCCAATCAGAAGAATTAAGGGACTTGAATTTCTGCTTTTACAGGCTTTTACTTTGGCTTCCATCATATCCCTATTTTGAAATAAGTTTCGAACATTTTAGTTGCTAATTTTAATAGTTGCTCAAATTATTCAAGTGCAATTATTCTTTCTAGTCTATTATTCTTTGAGCTTTATGGTCTAAAAGAGCTTGAACATTCACTTCCTTTAGTTCTTCGACTTTGTAGGAGCTAGTTTTAGGATAGCAGTTTTTCTTAGCTTTTTGTACGAAGGAAATGAACACTTTTTGAATGATTTCTAATAATGTCATATTGGTGCCGTGATAATTGAGCATCTATCAGCAAAGACAAAGCTCCATCAGCTATTTCCGAGGTTCCCACACATTGCTTTTCTTTTTCAAAAAAAGACGTGAGGTATTTGGATGCTCTTGCCGGAAAAAACTGAATGTCGCATCTTTTATGAGTTTCATCATCTAGCTTACCATCAGTAGCTCTCAAAGTCTTTTGAGTTGCATAAACTAAGGCTTCTTTAGTGGATTTTGAACGTAAATGTTCCTCTTTCTTTCGCTTTGATCGCTTCTTTCCAGATAATCTGATGGTGGCCGCTCTAACCTTCTATTTGCAAAAAATGGCATGATAACTTCCCCATCTATTAACTTCTTGTTTTTAAAAATAAAGTTTTGTTTCTCTCGATGTACGGCATTCCATTTCGTTGTAAAGGTTACACAATATGGTCGTGCATTTTTTTTTATTTTAAAGATAGATTATTCCGGGCAATTAGTATTTTTTAAAGCTCAAGTTCCAATAATTATACTTTACTGTTGAAGGACGATTTTGGGGGCAATTTAGTAAGCATTTTGAAGAATTTCCTCCTTTTTTATAGGTATGTGAGTTAGTTGAGGACCTGAAATCGGAATTTTTTTCTACAATGTTGCAGAGATATTACAAAACGTTATTCTTTCATGGGGCGCAACTTGCTTTACGTTGAGTTCGGCTGTAGAGTGGTTGGTGGACTTACGTTAAAGAGAAAACATAAAAGCTTCACAATCAGTAAATAAATTTTATTTTTGTAACTTGCAATTGATAAGATATTTTATGATGTACGTCAAATGAATAAAATATACAAAAGGCTCTGAAAAAAAAAACTTTTTGAATGAATTTGACATTAAACTAGACAACAAATTTAATAAAATTTTTGAATATCTGCCATATCAAATGCACCCAACATAAAGTTATTGTCAAAATATGACATTACTTTATCTTGAATAATTCATTTTAGTCATTAAAAAGTATTAAACTAAGTGCTATTTCAATTTTAGGAAAGCAAAAACCATAGTACTCATTACTTGCACATTTTACAATTGAAACTTTAAAGAAATTATGCCTTACATATTTTGAATTTTTAGCCAAACGTGCGAAAACGTGCAACAGGTGAAAGCAGTTTTGAAAACTACAGGTTAAGGGGTTTAAAACTGCGTAGGAGTTTTTACGTTACTAGATGTGACTATATAACAAATTTACTACTTTTTAAATTTTAACACCAAAAATATCATTAAATGAGAAAGTCATTAATTTTAAAATTGAAAAAAAATATTCAAATACTTCCAAAAAATCCCAGAAAATTAATTTTGTTCAAACACACCCCTAGCAGTAGAATGCATCATATTTTAAAAAGTTTTACAAATAAATAAATTTTTTGGACGCACACAAAGTAAGCAACCGTTTTTGAGAAATTTCCTCTCTCATAACGAACTCTCCCGATTTGGTCAACTTTGCACCCTCACAACTCTTCCCAGAAGCCATAAATCTGTCGGGGGCGTTGACATATGATACTTCAGATAGTTCTAAACATCCCCACGTAGCTAAACTCTAAAAATTAGAACTTTAATTTTTTTGACTTTTGGCCAGCTTTTAAGGGATTTTGCCCCACTGTGGGCTGGTCGGTTATGTGGCGACTTTGTCCGATTGAATTTAATATCGTCTAATGTCGCCAATGAAGGGGCTGGACCTTGTATCTTAGTTATATTTTGGAGATTATGAAGTTTGAATTACACAATATTTTTTGAAATCATTTACAGCATTAGCTAAATTCTTTTGATGAAATAAATTGTTTAAATTAGATCGTTCAAATAGCTTTTAAGCGCATTGAGAAAAGGCCTTATTAAGACGTATAAATGGCTTTTAAGTGCATAAACTCTTAACAGTATTACTTATAGTCGATGGCATCATTTAAACGTCAAAAATACTTATTTAGACATTGTAATTTTTCAGAATTTCTTATTGGACGTTAATTTTACATCTATTTGACAATATCAATTTTAAAAAATAAGTCTTTTGGCTACTCTATACAGCTAGGGACTGCGTTACTGTCAAAATTCTTTAATATGATGTCCAAAAGAAAACGTCTGAAGACAGCCGTGTTATCCAATGCTCAGCATTGGTGAGACACAGTTGCTTGCAAAGATACACTATCGGGCGTTTACACCAACGTTTTCTCTCTTTTTTAAAAAGAATCTTCGACACATATATAGAAATAAATAATGGTAGCGAATCATCCCTTTTGTTTTATCCTTGCTATTCCTGGAAAACAGTTATGGTCTGGATGAGTGAGAAAATGGTGCATCGGGGTTCTTGACCGCCGAGCCGAGCAATTACCCCAACAAAGAAGAAAACTCACTTTTTACCTGTTTAGATCGCCGTGAAAAAAAATCCTTTATATTCAGTTTTTATAGAACTTAATAGAAGGCATAATCTTGAAGCATTTCCCAGGGTTTGTTGGAGGATTTGCTTGTCAGTGCGTTGAACCCGCCGGTTGAAGATCTTCTGCAACGCTTTCTTCGCTAATTTATTTCTGGTTGATAGCAGCAACGAGTTCTAACCAAACTTAACGGAATAGTTTATAATAATAGTAGTTACCCGGAAGACGTTCTTCAGCATAAAAAAAAATTCCACTTTCAATCTTTCCCTCTTTGTCTGAGATTGGAATTGTCATGGTTGACAATTTCTCTCATCTGCATATTACCGAAAATTGTTCCACAGACCATCCTTTTCCGCATAGTTTTGGAATTATCTTTCGCGACTTTCACTTGAGAATGCTGCCTAAAAAAAGTGGTTTATTGTGAGTGAAAGTGTGAATGAACTTTCAATGTTGTTCTTCGAGTGATGTTTGTTTTGGTTTGTTAGTTTCACTTGAATAGTTCAAAAGCCTTGGAATAAAATCAAGTTTCATTTCTTTAATATGAGAAGTTTAATACACGGAATGTTTTTCCAGTTGAAATTTTTCATTTACACTGGAGATATTTTACTGGTATACAAAAAAACAAGTCCACAATTTCATTATGAAGGAAAAACTTGGTTCAATAAACTTAACAATGTTTTTTCAGAGAAGGCATTTCAGTACCAATTTTTTATGAAAACATCTTTCCAACAGTTAAGATTATACAAAAATTTAAATTTCTATTTTTTAAATTTTTTTATAAGGTATTACAAAACATTTTATATAAATCAGTCACATTCATTGTGTGATACTTTTAAAATTATTTCTTCGTTCTATTAACTTCGTATAATAAAATTGTTTTATAAATAGTTTTTCATGTTTAGGAGGGTTGATAGTCCAACAAGACAAAGAAAAGGTTTAAATATTGAACAACAAACGGTTATTCTGACATTTAGAGTGTAACGAAGTAGTTGACATATAGAGACAATAACTGATAAAAAAAATCGAAATACTTTTGCAGGTTTTTTTATAACTTGCGACATACTATTCATTAAATAATTGAAAAACCGAAGGGAGATGTAACTATTATGACATAAATCCCTTTTTCTCCTCACAGACTGCTAGATTTTCCCAAAATATCTTTTCTGTTGTTCACTAATTAACTACTTGTTTCAGAAACTCGCCAAAACACATTACTTTACCAAAGCACGCAACTAGTTTCTGAAATAAATCATACAATTAAGATAACAGCCTGTAAAAGTGGCCGCAGAAATCTGTGTACGCTCCTAGCCCCCTGCACAAAGGAAAACAAGTCACTAACTCCTTTTTTTTTATATCAGTGGCGTTATAAATAACGCCACTTGAAGGCGGGCGAAGTTTCAGGAAAAAAAGCCAGAAAAGAAACTTCTCATAAGCCGCCGAATATTTTCGTGTGCTCGTTAAAGTGTTTTATCGTGAGCTTCAAAAAGGATACAATTCCCTACTTTTAGTTGAACATTGGCCTATGTGCTGTGTAAAAATATAGGACATTGGGCGTTTTTAAAGTTGAGTTACATAAATACCACTGAAAACATTTTCTTTTTTAACGAAGTGATTTCACTGATTGTTGGTGTATTATTTACCGAAGATAAATATAACTTTTTGTAAGTCATTTACTTATGCCTCGTGTTTATAGCCTCGTGTGTTACTATTGACTATCTGATTTACTATTTTTAAAACATTTAAGCTTTAGTAAAGGCAGAGATTTTTAAACCTCTTAGCACCTATCGATGCATTTTAATAAAATAAAGATTTAATATGGATTTAAAACATTTCTCGGACAAATCTTACTCAATTTGCAATAAGTTTATTTGAATTTTTCGTTTTCATTTTCAAAGATTTTCTTATTTTAATAATTTATTTAATAATAATCTTAATAATTAAAGTATAAACTGTTCTTTTTTATTAAATATTTCACATTTTTTTGCTATACGCCGTAACTCTCATACTTGATTTATGCTCTTTTTTCAACAAAAATAACTCCGACTGTATTTTTACCGTCCTCGAAATTTCTATCGTAAGAAAGATGTCTCCATGGTAGTGTTGGTTTTTTTATACGTCTTCTTGTAGCTCATTGATTTCATTAAATTTATCCCATTATCTAAAAAAAATTAATCATCATTGATATAAAGTGTTGATACTACTTTTAATACTCTTCCTAGATGGGATACAAATAGCTCAATAATAACTCTAATAAAATCCTTAAAGTTATGATATTGATTCGAAAAAGATTTAAACACTTTATATGTATCGCCCTTGGTTTGAGTTAACAACGTTTTAGAAAGCATTTGTATTCGACATAAAATAACTAACATTTCACAATTTGAAATATCCTTTATAAAAATTTATTAAGTTATAAAAATTTAGTATAATTTTCAGCTAGTTTTTATCTTTTATAAAAATTTTAATAGCATTTAATTTCAATGCAACTAAAATATTTTTTAAATAATAAAAATATTACTCCTCTCTAGTTAGAAAAAATAATATCGATGGACCCTGATTGGATGGTTTTATAATGTCTTATTTAAAGACGTGAAAAGATTCCTAATATGAATATTTTTTTATATAGTAATACAGGCAATTTTTTTTAATTAACTTATATAAAAACGAGCTGTCTTTTTTCGATAATTCCCTTTTTATTTTCATAATTGTTTTTTTTAATTCATAGAAAAATATATTTAAATGAAAACTAAACTAATTATCTGTCTTGGGCTCCATAGGATTATTTCGAAAGATTTTTTATAAGAAGCTTAATTTTCTTTTGAAGACTGACATTTAAAACACTAAAAAAATATTGAGCACTCCTTCACACCTTCAACAGTTGGTTTTCCATTTTTGAAAGCTAAATTGAACAAGAAACTTAACGGCATTTTGACAAAACCCCTGTGACTTTCGAAGGTTATTTGTAGTTATTTAGTTGAAGTGGCCTTGGTAAAATCAATTTCTTTTTTTTCCACAATGGGCTAATTATTTTTATTTTGTGTTGAAAATAAAATAATAACTTGTCATATTTTAATGGTCTTTTATATGCATTTGAATTTTTGGAAATTCCCAATTCGTGTTTAACTTATAAGAAAAGAAATTACAAGCATTTATTTAACTAGTAATTTCCATTTGTTTAATGTCGAATTAAGGTTCTATATCAACTGCCATAGTTTACAGTAAACTTAAACTGAACTGAATTTACATTTATTTTTAAGCTCACAATGAAAAAAAAAATTCTATTGATTTTTCATTAAATTTCAATTTGTATTAAAAATAATCAATCTTGATATTTTTAATCTTCTGATTTTTTTTTCAATACTTAAGTGCATTAAATTGTAATTAAAAAAATATTACTGACATGAAATTTGTGTAAACTCTTTAAAAATAAATACTTCAAATTATTTACTAAAAATGTATAAAAAAATATTAAATTCATTCATGCATACGATTTTTTTTAGAAAGGAGAATAATTTGTATAATTAAAAAATATTTATTTAAGGATTTGAAAAAAAAAATATCCACACCTTTTTCATTTGTCCCAAGGAACATTTCCATAAAACCTGCCGTTTCGTGAGTAGGGCCCTGCAACCTTCAGCTAATTCCTAATCAATAATTCATCAGGTACCCGAAACTTCCAGAGATAATACATTTTATAGTTGTACACACACATCTCCCCTATTACAAGTCGATGACGGTCACATAATAACGTGACAGGACACGCGCCTAGATCGCATGTTTATTATCAAAACGGCGCAGGATATTTAAGGGATGTGACTTTGAGGATGTTCTTTAAGAGCGGTTCTTGTGTTTGTGTTAATTACTTGAAAGGTTTTATTTTTGAGGGTTTTTTACGGTTTGTTTATTGTATTAATTACTAGAAATTAGTGTGATAATTTCTTCTTAGTGGAAGAACGTGATAAGTGGCAAAAAGGTTGAAAATGAGCTTCAAAGTTTTTAGTTTTGAATTTAAATTAATTTAAAACGTTACTTGCAAACGGCCTAAAATGTGCTTAACAAGTTTCCTTTTTTCAGTTATCTTTTAAAGGTGGAATAATCTGTTCAAAGACACAAAAAATCTCAATTTTTTTCAAAAGTCACCATGTTCTACCTCCAATCAATCAATTTTATTTTGCTAACTTTTTGTTTTTAATTCGTGGAGTATCTGCTAGGTTTTAAATTTTATGTGAAAATTAAAAATTTGTACATTTTAATTTGATAATAACGCCATTTTTTACAATTGAATTGATAAATATAAAACACTATTTATCGTTTTCTGATATTTCGCAATGCTATACATTTGCTAAAACATAATCAAATAAAGTTTTTAAAAAAAATATATCATCAAAAAATATTCGCTGAGTAGTCACGTCATAAAAACCAAACCAGGATAAGTTTCTCATTACGCAAGAGCTCTCCATCATCATTTATTTAAAAAAAAAACACCATCACAAAAACACATCATTCTCTTATTTGTCATCTCCAAGCGTTTTTCTAAGAAAAACCAAATGATAACGATCAAAAGAAAGGCAAAACATTAATAAAAAAAACGCCACTAATGGATTAAAACGCCACTAGTTACGGTTCGGTTCCCAGTGTGTTTTGAGCAGCATCTGCTGGCAGAGAAAGCAACAGCAGCACACGCTGCTTCAGTTAACCTTGGCCCTGCAACAAGAACCTATTTAGAAACGAGGTCAAGTTCAGCACACAGACACTCCAGCCAAATCGATACGTCGCCAAGCGGTTTGCGCGCCAAGTGATACTGCTGCAGGGAAAATGGGTAGGGGAAATAGGGATTTTTTTTGTTTGTTTTGAGTTGTGTTGTGAAAACACCGGACTGAGTTGGGATTTTAAGATTCAATGTTAAATTCTTACAAAATCATTGCTTTTAATGCTTATTTTTTAACTACTTAACTATTTGGAAATTTGGATGATTTTTTTGTTTTCCTCATTTACGTAGGCAGCTTGCTTACTAGACATGCGGTTTCGTGTTTTTCTTACAGATTAAATTAAATTTTGTCCCTTATCATTTATTTTCATTGCTATTTCTGCTTGAATTTCAGTGTATTCTAACCTTTTCTAAAACCATTAAATCCTAGTTTTATGCAATTGAATACTAATTATGTAAAGTATCTACATTATTTTGTATAATTATTTTTTTGGAGTTCGCTGGTTATTTAATTAACCATCTCAATGTATATTGTCAACAAAACTCTTAAATTTTAATATGTGAACACATTACTTATTTAGTTTTAATTTCTGAAAAAAAAATATCTCTTGATTTCGTATAATATTTAACACCATAAATTAATATTTTAAGTACTACCTAAACAAACCTCTAAAAGTAGCAAAAAATTTATTACTTAAAATAAGTTTTAGATCCTTTAAATTTTCTATATATACCATCCCCCTTTTCCATACATTCCATTAATTTACCAACCATAATTAAAACCTCAAACGCCCTGACGTTTGGTCAGTTTCCCATCTGCAGTATCTCCAACTATTCATTTGATTCACGTATTTGAACTGAGTTTCCCAACTTATCTATGGTAATTGAGTTTGATAGGACGAAGCTTTGTTTGAATTACTAATGGATTTTAATCAGTGATTGGAGCTTGTACATCAGACATACATGCTACTGATTCCAGACAGTTTTGTCTGCTATAGTCTGTCCACAATTTCATCAAAGGTCAGAGTCAATACTGTACATTATATTTAGCTCAAAGTTTTCAATTAATTTCCAAACTTGGGCTTTTCAATATATAATCAAATTTAAAGTTTTGTAAGGTAAGTTAGAATTCTTATTTTTTATAATTTGAGAAATATGTCCTTTTATTTCCTGAAACTTGAGTTTTCGGCATTTTAACAATTAAGCATTTGTTAATAATAACTAATAAACTATAATTTGTTCTTTGGTTTTCTTATGGAATGTTAGTGCCCTTACAATAATAATTATCGATCTTTTCATGAAGCCTGGGATATTTCAAAATGACATTAAAAAATAGCCAATATAACGTTAGTAAAAGTTTTAAAAGATTCAGACGAAGTTAATTATTATGGCTCTGGTGATCAGGTAACAGATTCACGGACAAAAATTCAAGTAAATTGTTATTAATTTCACAGAACCAACTCGGGGCTGGGGAGCCCAGTCGGTTAGGAATTCGGCTAGCAAGCGAAAGGTCACAGCTTCGGGTCCGGGCATTGCCAAAGTAACTGTCGAACCTATAAACGGCCAATGCAGCCAAAAAAACGTCCGATGCCCATGTAGAGGGAGTGCACGTTAAATATCCTTCAAATTCTTAACGCTTCGTACGATGTCGCTCTTAACTCTAGCGTTGGGTATCTACTCATGTATCGGCTCGTCACTTGACTGTGGTTCTAAAATATGACGCCTGTCGTCAATAGCCCTCGTGTAGATCTAGTCTAGTGCGACGATAGAGTTCAAACTTCACTAAACAGAACCAACTCATTCCTATCTTTCAATCACGGTTCGTTACCTAAACCTAGAAAAGCAATTAACGCAAATACCAATCGTCTCGAAAACAAGTTACAGTCTATTAACAGACAACCTCACAAACAACCTTTGGTTGTCAACAATAAAAACACAAACAACATTTCAATTCTTTCTCGGAAATTATTCTTATCAATCATAGAACTCATCCAGGCGTGGAAAGTTTGTTTTCCCCATTCTCCCGATGAAGTCCTATTGTCACCCCCTATTAACATTGAGACGTCTTTTTTTTTTTGCACCATTAAAAAGGACCAACTAGTTGAACCAGAGCAGACCCTGTTTCTCCTTGGACCGTCTAGACATAGAATCAGACCGATCCATGTGAAGTTATCCATATGCAGATGTGCTGCATTTATATTAGTTATCAATAGCAGTTAAGTCATGTTTCTGTATGCATTTTCAGGCAGTTATTCTGCAAACTTTGAATGGAAGTTATTGATTTAACTATAAATGCGACTGTTGCTGAGCATTAAAAGGTTAAAAATATATGTTAACTATGTTGAAGTTTTTTAGTTTTTAAAATGAATGTCTATGAATAATCTTGCATTCAGTGACCTAGAATGGTTTCTCTATGGATTTGTCATTGGAAATTGCATGTAAGAGAAATTGGTTAGATTTTTTTGAAAAATGTTGCAATTTTCAAAATGTGTTAATAATTGCAAATATTGTCGACCAACAACAGGCCAAAGGCCCAGCAAGGTTGGTCCAAAATAAATCTAATGTTTTACCAGTTTACAATGACTATAAAGATTCATCTTAAAATCTCCTGTATACCCTCTTCGAATGTACAACAAAGTCGGGTAAAGCATTCCACTCATTGACAACTCTAACTTTCAGACTGATGTATAAACTTCATAATATATTCTGCGCGAAGCAAATAATATTTAAATGAAAAAATATTGGAAAACCCTTTTATTCTTTAGCCAACACTCTCGTAACTATTACTACATTCTTTTCCACAAAAAATTCCAAAAACACCACTTTTCAATTACAATTGACCACGGTGATGTTTTTCCATAAAATACAGCGGGTACAACAGACCATGTTCCTATTCTCTCACCATGCAAAATAGTTCCAGACTTGCTCCCAGACATCTCCCGCAAACTACTAGTTATAATAATAATAATAATAGTAAAACCTTTTAAGGTTCCAGACGAAGTTATCGATTCTGGCTGGAAATGAAAATGGCCATGGCGCCCTATTCTTACAATAAACCTGGGTTCTGTTTTAATTCTGGAGGATTTTGTTGGGGGAGGAGCATAAGGGGTGGATGCTCGTCTTCCGGGTTCGGATTTTGCAGACATATTTTTTAGTGTTTTTGTTTGTAGATATAATATGGATTTTTTTCCTATTATATTCTTCATCTTTTGAGTTTATGCAGAGTGGAGAGATGCTCTGGTGTTTTTTGTTGCTGAAGAGTGATTGTTGTTGGATAAAGTTTGGTTAAAGCATAAATAAATAATACATGTCTGTAGAACCAAAAATATGAGACTGGTAAAATATGGATGAACTTTAGAGATTCTAATATTTCATGTTATTTTTTGAACTAGCGAATCAATTCTGCTTTTGTTCAATCTCATTATAGGGATATTTTTAGGATAAATATTTTTAAACTCGTATATGAAAGTTAACTTTTTTAAATAAAATATTGTTATATACATTTAACAGTGACTAAATAGTGGTGGAAAATCGAAATTAAAAAATATAAGTCAATTATCATATAAATTATGAGGCTTTAAGTAATGTGTAACAGAGAACGAGTATTTCAAGATACTATTATATTTTCAAAATAATGCATTCAATTTTTAGAATGAAAATGTTAATCTATTGCGATTATGTTTAAGTAAAAAAATATAGATTCAATTTGCAGTTTTATAAATAATCGAATGCACTAAATAAACTTTAAAAAGTTTATACATGTGAATTTAAATACAGACATTTTTCTAAATAAGTTATGAGAGGAAATATTAGACACGTCTGTACGATGCAGCGAAGCATAAACTGTCTTGTCGTTTCCCAAATACACTCTATTGTACAATTTTACATTTGCTTCGATGACGAGAGACGATGAAAAAAGATCTGGAAACAGCCTTGAAGAAGAAAATACGTGTGTCAGCCATAAATAATCCGACAAAACACACAAAATTTCCGCATAGCCCGAGGAAGATGATGTGCTTCAATTGTTTTCTTCTATTGTAGATAAAAATTAAACCCAGTGAAAACTGATGGCCTTAAGCATAATTCAGTGAAAGATGAAGCACTTTGAATTAATATCTTAAATTCTTCATTATGAAGTTGATATATTTTTGTTGGAAAAAAGTAAGGTTTCTTTACTAATTAATTTAATCATTTATTGTTTTTTTTATCGAAATATAAACTCTTTTGTATGTTAATCACGTTTTTTTTCATTTAAAATCATTATTATAATCGCAACGTCAACATCACTGTAAAACAAAAAGAAATCATTTTATGGAAAAGATGCTATTTGAAGTTTTTTTTTTTATTTGTGAGAAACAGGAAAATAGGTAAAATATCTAAATTAAATAACCTTAAATCGGCTTTCTATATTGATGATGCAGCCAATACAAAATTTTAACACGCTAATTTCAAGGACAACTCATCAAATTTTCTCTATCTGCTGATAGCATCTACTGTCAATATTGCAATTCGTCTAATCTCTACTGTTTCCTGTGATCATCATTTCTTTCCATTGATTCCACATAGTTTTCGCAACATCTAAACCAATATAGGGAAAAATCAAATCAGTGGCGTGTTCTTTCTTGGCGAAGGCGCCACACGTGGCGGATTATTTTTCTTGGTAGCTGTGCATCTTTTGCGCCCCCTCTTCTAGCCGCCGGAATTCCGTATCTTATCTATACCCTTAAATTATACTTGATGGATGTTTTTTGAAAAGAACAGTTGGTGGTTACAGTGTATCTTACACTCTTAAAACAAAAGAGTGAAATCCACTCCAGTTGGAGAAGTGCATTTTCGACACTGTAGAGGCATGCATATTTACTCAGACTGAGTTAAAATCACTCGTTTGGAGTGATCCTGTCGGAGGTTTAACACACAAAGGATCCACTCCAAAAGGAGAAGTGCATTTTCCAGTCTGGAGGAGTGAAATCCACTCAGACTGAGTTAAATTAGGAGTGTTTGTTTTAAGAGTGTACACAGGAGAGGATTCATGAAGTAAGCAACGTAGACTATCGGCGCAAATAGTTTATCTGTTGGCACAAATTTACATGTTTCAGCGAGACTCCAAACGCTCGCATTTGTCCAGAAAGACACACCACACAAATTGCTTGATTTGTGCGTCTTTTTGAGTCCCGCCGAAACATGTAAATTTGTACCAACAAATAAGCAACAAAGTAGTGATGGCAGGTAGAAAGCTACAGGATTTCTTGCAATCTCCCGCCGAATTGTTTAATGGTTTCTATTTTTTTTGTCATAGAAACAGTTAAAAGTCATTTATTAGTTTGTAGAAAAATTTACGGAACAAGACATTATTTCTATATATGCTCTGCTTGAAAGAGCAAAATTTCAGTCTGTAAGCACATTTTTACTTTAAAAAAATATTTTATTTTAAATTATCCTAATTCCATAATTTCATGTGTATTAAATCAA
This sequence comes from Hylyphantes graminicola, assembly GCA_023701765.1. Lineage (NCBI taxonomy): Eukaryota > Metazoa > Arthropoda > Arachnida > Araneae > Linyphiidae > Hylyphantes > Hylyphantes graminicola. Next base: position 34,156,690 of record CM043116.1, read on the forward strand.
TTAAATAATTCTTAATTGGCTACTAAACAGCATTTTATAACCTAGCGTTTTGCCCAAAATAACATAATGCGGATCTTTCAGTCATAAACTGTTTTTATACCATTATTTTTTTTTGTTAACTCTTTACATATTTTCAAAAAAGAATTTAGAAATCGTTATGTTAAGAAAGTTAAACACAATTTCAATTTTACCTAACGTTTAACGTTTGGTTGTAAAATACGACGCCCGTCGCCAATAGCCCTCGTGTAGCTCTAGTGCGACGGTTACTCAAACCTAGACTAACGTTTAACGTAATGCACAATTATAATATGAGCTTGAAAGCTAAAACAGGAATTTGAAATATAAAATTCGTGATTAAGTCTCCGAATTCAATAACATCTCGCTCTCGTATAATTAAAATAACAAGTGCGAGGCAACGAGTCTTCATCCCTATCTCTTCCGAGTACAAAACCAGCAAAACGTTTTCGCGAAACACTTTCGTGTATTGGTGGGAAACTGGCGCAAAAAACTTGGCGATATTGTGGCCGGATGTATTTGTTTATTCTACTAAACATTCTCAATGACGCAGAAGGACACAAAAAGGTTATTTTCCCCTTTTTAATTAAGAAGTAATGTGTCAAGGGCTGGGGGTTTGTATGCCAACATTGTTTTTGTTCTTGAAGTTCTTTTGTATTTTTTTTTTCTCTGTCTCTTCATTCGGCTTAAAACTAGCCTAATAATGGAATAGAAGGTAAGTGCGTACTTTTTTACATTGATTTTTTCTTTGTATTATTACATTCACATACTGTTAAGTTCACTTCAATTATTCGGCAATGAAAATATGCTTAGTAAAATATTTTACATTTACTTATCTACTTATTTAAATTCAGAAAGTTAGTTTTTAAATGTTACACTCTTAAAACAAAAAAGTGAAATCCACTCCAGTTGGAGAAGTGCATTTTTGACACTGGAAAGGAGTGAGTATTAACTCAGACTGAGTTAAAATCACTCGTTTGGAGTGATCCTTTTGGAGGTTTAACACACAATGGATACACTCCTTTCGGAGAAGTGCATTTTCAAGACTGGAGGAGTGAAAATTACTCAGATTGAGTTAAATTCGCTCGTTAGCTTTAAGAGTGTAGAAATTCAAAAAGTTTCAAGAATCATTACAAAAGCGATTCAAGCTTAAAATAATATGGTTTATAAATTATGACAACTTTTCTTCATTTTTTTTTAGTTTTCGTAAAATATTCAATCAACCCTGATGAATAAGCATAATTATACATTCATAAGTCTCGACTGACGCAAGGCGCGGCTAATTTCAATTATTAACTTCGTTGAAAAGTAAAATTATTTTTCCTCATATAAAAAAAATCTCTTTCAATTCAATAAAAATATACGTCTGGTTGAAATCTTTCAAAAGTCTCATCCCCCTATAATCAGACTCAAACCAACCATCTAAACAAAATACAAAAATACTAATCCATTTAACCTTGCATCCAAACTAGTATTTTTTGAAAAAGAAGTACCACTAACAAGAATTACTAGTTTACGTTAGTTTACCTTGAATTGCAGTTGTGTTAGGCAACAACAGACTCAATGTATTTTTTTAAATATATTTTTCTTTCGTTGCCATAAATCTACAAAATTTTTACTTACTTTTAAAATTGAATGCTTAATTGCATGTAACTTTTTTTCGTGTCAACATCTTCAAGGTTTTGAGTATTTAGGTTCGTTTTAAAGAAAGTTTTACTTTTTATATTAGTGAAAAAAAAAAGTAGAATCTAGGCTAATAAGGACCTTTTATGTTATCATTGGCCGTATTATAAATCGAAAACAAGGATCAAGGACTGCGGCATTGAGTTGGAAGAAGCCTAGTTATTTATAAATTCTTGTTGATTTTTCGTAGAATCTTCTTAAGTTTTAATATAAAAATGGTTTTGATAACATATCTATGTTATGTTTTTGATATAGAAATACCTTAATATGAAATTTGTAATTTTGTGTTTTTAAATAAAATAAATAAACTAGGAAATTTAAATAACGATTGTTAGTTTCTACGTCACTTTTATATATATCTTGCCAAATATAGTAACTTTGGCCCAAGGTTTTCTGCGTACTAATTCCTTCCTAGATAAACTTATTTATGTATTATCTCCCTTCATGACTTACTGGTGAAAAATTAGTTAAAATCTAATTAGTGTGTTTATGCTTTTGTATAATTCTTTTAGGCCAATTATATTTTGGTGAATAATCTGCGATATTAAAGTTATTTTATAAAACACAATATTTTTTATTAAAAAAATTATGTAGAACAAAGGCTTTAATCAAATAAATCTTACAATACGTTCTAAAAACTATCTTGCTTAGTGATATAAAATGTTCTCTTCCCTTAAGTTAGCATTTATTATTTTATTTACTTTGAATACTTCGTTACAATTGCATTACATTAAAATTCCAATATTTCATCCATTTACCTCCCAACTAAACAAAAACAGGAGTTTCTTAAACCTTTTTTTTTCCAACAATCAGCGCAACCTTATTACAACCAAAATAACAGGCAAAACAATAACTTCAACTAAACCCGCTATCATAAACGTCACATTCAATTATTACTACCTCAGTGTCTTATAAAACTCTGACCGCAGGTGTACTTACAGTGAACTAGCAACAGGAAGGACTTTATAGGAGTTATAAAAAAAAGTCCTTACATAAAAACTTAACTAGGCGTTGCCGGAACAAGTTGGGATATCCCGGATCTTTCTATTGACTATGACTATGGTGAGGGGAGCTATGGATATTGAAGGGTGTCCTACATAGTCCGGTATATTGGGAGCGGAAAACTATTGGGGAAGACGCGTTGGAGACTTAATTGGTACACTCGATTTATTGATATTCACGCTCATAAAAAAAATTGACGGCTATTCATCGAAATGTTATTGTTATTGGATTGTGGGGTTTTTGTATGGAGGTGTAAGGAAATGAGGTAGAGCTGTGCGTAAAAGTTGTCCTATATTTTGAGGTATTGTCAAATTAATTAGTCACGCTGAATAATGAAAATCCTTATTAAATGTGAATTAAGGTTGTTGTTGAATCGAAGAGTGAGTAAATTAAAAATAATTGATGTAATTAGTTATACCGTGAAGAGATAAAGCTGAATTATCGTAATTAAAGGATCACAGTAACATATGAAATATTAATGTTAATCAGATCAGTATTTGTGCCCTTTCGTTTGTCTTCACTCTAATTATTAGTAGTAATTTGATAATTACTTGTATAGTTATATTTTGATAAGTATTTGTTAAGCTGAAATGGGGCACAGTCGGCCTTGGCCCAGTAATGGGCTGCTACGCCGAGGAGTTTAGTATACTATAGTTATGTTAAAGAAAATTTATATTCGATTATTAAGGATAATCTTTAAGAAACCACTATTGAAATATTCGTTTATCACGGAATTCAGTCCGTAATCGAGTTAAAATAAATTTTTTGCACAAAAGTGATTTAAATATAAATGTGACTAATTTTTTTACGACGACGTTTTATTTTTTGACGTAACGGGCAATTTTCGGTTAAAATCCGATGTTCGAATTCTCATCGGTTCACCGGCGAACGATGAAAATTCGATTATCGGTCTATGAAAAATTGCTACTATGGTCATCTGCATTGATAGAAAAAAAACCTAGTAAAACATGCAATACAGCAGGAGAAATGAGGCTTAAAAAATATTTGGATCAACACAGTGACACTTTGATTTGGAGACATTTTGATCGGGCTCATTCTTGTTTAAATTTACTCAAGTCATATTTGAAAACCTCTCTGGGGCCGCTTAGAGTCTGCCACAATAATATACAAACCACCCTAACTTTCCAACCCACCAACCATACCTTTGCGATAGATACATTGTAGTGGTGCTTGTTTTTCCTCCTTTTTACGCCTGGGCACAGTTGTTGTATCAAGAAAATAATGACTTAAGGAACATTCCTCTGGCAGGCGACATTGAAAAATCGAGTGTAGATGTAGAAGTATCGCTTTATGTAATATTCCCTGCTTCGCGCTCCACTCACCCTGAGTAATGTGGGAAGCGTTTTTAGGCTCGGCTGAAGAAGTCACTCTAAAACGAGAAGTCTTATGGATCGAGAAAAAACAAACGCTGGAAATTATTTGGTGACCCATAAACTAAATTCAATACTCTTTTACAAAGTATTGTTTAGAGAATGAAGTCGAACCGCATGCATTAATTCTAAAACGGTTACGAATAATTGTTGAGGAATTGAACTACAACTGCAATCCCCGTCCAACAAGTGTGCTGGAAGATTTTCTATTTTTAAGTGTCGATTCAAGTTGCATTTACTTTTCAACTAATTGATCCTTCACTAAACATTATAACATAAATTAAAAAAGAAATATTTTTAAAATTTATGTGTCATTTTTCGTGTGTTAAAAAAATATTTTTAAAACACGCTTCTTAATTTCATTCTACTTTACTTTTTTAAAAAATGGAAAATTAGGTATTTACATACTGGAGAACCAACCGTATTCCCCTTTCAAATCGAATTCTATGCGACATAATCTTAAAAATTCTTTGTTTGTTAAAAAGGTATGACATCAGATACTATATTTTATAATGTAAAAGCAGGTCCACGGGCCAGTTACAAATAGACATGTTTTCCGAACAAGATCGATACAAGTTTTAATTTTTAAGTAACAGCAAAGTAGGCTATTTTAGTTAGAACTTTGTGTGTATTATTTTATTGATGTATAATTTTTTTCCACAACTTGTATTTAAAAGTTTTGAGACCCTAAATCATCTAGTATTTTGATTACATCCAACTTTACGATTTGAATACTATAACTAGTGAACTAATATAACTATAGAATAAGTGTGAATATAACTAGTGTAACTAATATAACTAGTGAACTAAGAAAACTAATATAACTATAACTATGAACTAGTGAATGCAAAAGAAAAGCTTTGTATCACTTCCCACTTTCAAACCCATGCTCTACTTTTTTCTCTACATCATCCTATGCTAAGTCATATCACATCATATTCACTTTGTATTTTTTACATTAGTAGAAAAAGGAACTTGATCTAATGTTAAAAACGTAGGACATCGGCCCATCTCTATCGAAGTAAAGAACTTGAATCACGACTGACAGAAATCCTTTTGTTCAGGGCGTTCTTCCCACGTGAGTTGAGCGTCTCATTTGATTGAACAATGGACAACAGATGACCTCTTTTACTAACTTTGTATTCATTCAAGAAGAATATGAACAATTACTGTTTATATCTAAACATGGCAGATGGATATTGACAATCTTTGTAATTAAACCTCGCCGACGTACTTTTAGTTAGATCAAATCTTTTTAATTGGATGGCTTGGCTATTGATTATTTTTCGATGATTAGTCACAATTTAAACTAAGCGTATAAATTTTGTAATTAGTTTCACCATGCGTCAAGACAATGAGAATGTTCTTAAAATTTGTTTTTATAGGGCTCTTATTCGAAGAAAACGATGTTCATATTAGTGCAGTTCTATATAGTTGTTTCAAATATAAATGTTAGAACATGCGTAAAAATCCGATGAAATGAATGTTAACTGTCAATACTTAATTATTTTTATAGATTCCTCTAAAAAAAATTAATAAAAATAGCCAAGTTATTGGCACAAGGTATCGTCAGTTAATACTTTATAGGCATAGGCTCAACGTTTAACTCCCATCTAACTCGTACATTTTTATATACATGGTTAATGCCATTTAGTTGTTGGAGAGTGCCTTCATCTATAAAAAGTCGATTGTTTAAAAAAAAATTTAATTAGTAGTTAAAGCATAAAATAAGAAATAACTCAACTTATTTTAATGTGGACCACTATTAAAATGAGCCTATCAATTATGAGTTAACGTTTTCTGCAACAGCTACTTCAACAGAAATGCTCAAAGTGTTTGACTTCCAACATTCAATGGAGACATATTAGATTCCAACTTAATGATATTCTACGAACACACTTCAAACGCTTTTAGCATAACCACATCCGACAGCAAGTATTTTTGAAACAATAAAAGAAATAATAACCTTTTTTATGAAAGGGACCTGCTAACCCTGGCCCGAGTCATCGGCTGACCCAGGCATATTGACTGGCTGACTTGATCGGCTTATTGGGTCAGGTTTGATCTAATTGTGCTTTTGCCATTGTCTTGCCACAGTGACACACTTTCTCGGTGCCCACGTCGTTCGCTTTTCTTGTTGTGCCCATGCTAAAACAGATTATGCTCTCTTCTGGAGATGACGATGGGCACAGAACGAGTTTTCGTCTATCTGGCACTAACCTATTTACGTAAGGGGGACCTTGGTTGATATTCGCATTCAGATAAGGTGTTGTTAAGGTCGCTTTTATTCAAAAAACAAATAACGGCAGAGTATTGTGAGGGATATACTTTATAGAGCCTTTTGTTTGAAAATACGATCGGAAAATAATACTTCAGTGTGAAGAAGCAGGCTTTGATGTTGGCGAATTGTCTTTTAATGATCTCCGGGTTTGTGAGGGTGGAGAGAAGAGATGCTTTTCTCGTTTTATTGAATTTCATTTTCTTATGCTGTACTTACACCTTTTTCAGTTATTGTATGAATCTCAACTTCCGGTAATCTATTGAGAAGGGTAGTTTCTTGAATCATTATTTTTAAAGTTTGTTTTTGTTAAAACGCCTTCCATTAGAAAATGCTAATTATCTTATAAAAAGTCATAAAAACAATATTCCCTTGTTTACTTTGCTTTTTTAGTACTGATAACGCTTTTGTTTTTCTTTTACCCACTAGTTTTAGTTGCAAGTTGGTTTTATACTTCCAAAAAAGAATTATATTAAACTCCGTAAAAATGTTTTTTTTTTTAGTTCTCATTGTTTTTAATATAAACAACACCTAATTTTGCTACTTAAAAGTAAGACAAGACACAGTTAAGGTTCGTCCAAATTCGTAAACATATGCATAACTTTTAAATACAAAAAGTATTAGTATACAATATAAAGAGTCCTAGTTTTTTCTATACAATGTTTGGTAATTTTACATTTCTTTTAAAATTATGAGTCATTCTTGCATCTAAACAACTCTATTTTATTTTACTTATTTTATTGTTCATGCAAAAGCACCAATAGCATTCTTAACTGGTTAATTTATTCAGATGTTAATTGTTCTCTTTTCCTTTTAGCACCCTCGCCATCCCTGAGCTGCCCCAATGGATCGCTGGAAGCATCCTCAGGGTCCCACCTGTAACTCGTGCCTGAGCACCCTGGACGAGAAATTCGCCAGCTGCAACATGATCACCCCCAACGGTCATGGCACCCCCCTCAAGAACCCCCAGAACCTCAGCACGGGCGGCAACCTCATCCTCAAGAACGGCAACACCAAGGCCCACATCATCAAGGCCCACCTCAACAACACCAAGAACGGACACAACAACCAGCAGCACAAGAACAACAACGGCCAGAGACACCTGGACTTGGTGAAGGAAAGCCTGTGCTGCTTCAGGCAGTCCGACCAGAAGAAGCAGAACACGGTGCCCAAAGACAGTTCTGCCGAAGACAAAGACTACTCGTGCGGACTGTGGTCCTTCAAGCCGCAATGGCTTCAGGGACTCGCCAACAAGAAAGTGTTCCTGGCAGTGTTCTGCCTCACCAGCGTGCTCCAAGGGATGTACTACACTTATTTCGTGAGCGTCCTGACGACCATAGAGAAGCTCTATCAGATTCAGAGCAAGACGACGGGCTTAATCATGTCTGCTACAGAAATCGGCCAAATAGGCGGTGCCCTGCTGCTGACTTACTACGGTGGACAGGGACATAGACCTAAATGGATAGCATGCGGCATGCTCGTGTTTGGCGCAGCTTCCATATTTTGTGCCACTCCCCATTTCCTGTACAGTGATCTTACGAGTCATACTCTATCCTCTTCAGACACCGAGAATTCCTCCACGTTGGCTTTGAGGGAACTCAGATCGAAACTTTGCCATATCAAGCCTACTTCATTAAGGATAACGCTACCCTTAATAGCATCCAACGCTTCTATTGATGGTGTTTTATTAGTACCATCGGGGAATTTCACCAACGACACGGCTCTTGACAATGCTCTCCAAGCTTCCATGTACAACAGGTCACACCGTTCGGCTCATGCAGGTGAGATATTTTTATCTTTCATACTATATTTGTAAAGATTTATATTTTAAAGCTATTCTTTTACGATAAAAATGTTAGGACTGTTTGCGCACTTTTGTTTTTTTTTTGGTACGTATAGAAATAATTGTAAAAATTTTATGATGAAAAGCAAATGCCTTCAAAAAAAATAATTTTTTAATGGCCTGTAAACGATATGATGTAGAAAAGTTACTCTTCTTGCAGTTTAACTCAATGGAAGATATTTCACTTTTCATCGTACGTAATATAAAAATAGTTTGTAAAGAAGCTTTGACTCTTTTATCAGTAACGCATATTTAGATTGCGTATTTTATAGTCATTTATTTATTTTAAACCTTACCTTGAATACATTTTATGTACCTTGAAAATTTCACGAATGCGGCTTCTACGAAAATCACCTTTATATTGAATATCCGATTTCTTCCTTCATGCATTTTATGTGTATATTTAGATGCGCATATTGTTTAATCAGGAATTCCACCCAACGGCAGCTTAGTTTTCTGCCCGTGCAAGTGTTTTAACAGCTTCAGGAAATCATTTGAATGTCTTGGACTTAATGTCGCATTGTTTGAGGATTTGTTAAGTGAAGGTCGCCACAATGGAATCTTTAATGTGATTAGGCTATCAGAAAGGATCATAAAAGAAGCTATTTATTCTATTTTAAGGTGTTTTGCGGTACTTCTGTTCAAATGATGTCAGTTTATCTTCAAAACAAATGTTGAATTTAGATAATAACAATTAAAGCTTATCTGGAACTTGACAAGGAATACATAAATTATTCAAGCTGTTACAGATCTATTATATTAACCGCAAGATTTAAAAAAATTGCTTTTACGATTGTATGAAGGTGTTAATTGAAATAACATCCAATTTTAACTCTGAACAAACTAAAAAAATAATAATGATTGTTTAATGTGGTACAAATTTATATTTAGTTCAAACTTTCAAATTAATAGTTTATTGAAAATATAATCTCTTGTTTCAAAATAAGTGCTGGATTCGTCCGGTTACAGTTTATGTATTAAACGAATTGCAATATGTTATAACTTTGCGAAAAAGTATCATTTTAAATTTTAAAACAAATGAAAAATACTATTACTAAGTCGGAAATGCTAAGTGAACAATTTTAATTTTTATTTAAGGAAAGCAACTTTAGTGAAGCTATATAAAAACCAATGCCAAAATTAACTGATATAAAATTTTGAAGTAAAAAATTTCATAAATTTCTTTTGATAATATTTGACGTTTTCTTTTATTTCTGATTGTAATACGTAATGCTGTATTTAAATAATGACTACTAACTTCTCTTTTAAGCTGACAAAAATGATTTACCTAATAATTAAGAAAACGCTACGACGAAAAATGGGATGAAGTTCCCATTTTATAAATAATATTGCGTTAAAAATAGTATTTTTTTCTATTAGTATTGAAAGTAACGACGTTTATTTAGGCATGTCTGAAGATTGATATTTGGAGACGAATTGCTACTTTCCCTCAATCTCACTTCGGTGTATTAACTAAGACCAGACTATTTTCTTAAGGTTATATATAAGGTTTTCTCCTCACTTCGACTAGCATGGCAGACAAGTGAATCAGTGTTGGCATTGCATCACTCCTCTGAAAGCTGTCAGGACTAGCTAACGGGGCCTGGTGAAATGTTGAACTAATGGCGACCTTCACTTGACTCCTTGTTTTCTAAAAAAGAATGTTTTCGGTCTCATGGCCGCTACCGAGAGTGACGACGTACTTTGGATTTAACCTAGACCGATTTCCCCATCTGTGGGTGATAATCTGGTACTTGAAGGCTTTAGTTAGAGCAGGGGTAATCTCGTCGAAGTGACGATTTTTATATTGCACTTTTAGGCGGGAAAAGTGATGCATCGAAGAAAGGAATATTTTATAGGAGAATCGTTTGAAATTTTGAATATTTCGAATTCGAAAATAAGCTTTCATATAAATTTAATTTTTAAAAATGCATTTGCTGCTTTTTTTTTGTGCTTCAGTTTCAAATTCTATGGTCATTATAGATTTCTTGTGAAAAAAAAAACCTGCAGAAAATGTTTTTTAACTCTAAAAAGGTTGATGTTTTCACTCTCAGTAAAATTAAAATTAAAATAAATAAAAAATAATTGTATTCTGCTTTTGAAGCTTCGATGGATTTTTTTGTTTATAAAATCACTGTACTTTGAGCTTATTTTAGAAAAAATCTTCAAAATATTTATATGCCTTTATGTTTAGCGTTAGAGGGCTCATGGCTTATATGAAGCCAGGTTTGAAAGGTGTTATGTGGAACTCTGGTAATCAAATTTATTCACAAAGGTTCTGCAATGTTTAAAAAAAATCTTTATGTTAAACTTCTCAAGTTTTACACGGATTTCGTTTTTTTAAAACTATACATTTAAAGATAATATTAAAATAGGAACTTCCCTTTCTTTGACCAATCTTATCTTTCGGCAAACAATCAACTTGTTGAATACCATAAATGTGAATCAACGATGCTTCAGCTCATCCCAGTAAATGCCTCAGAAGGTTTTACTTTTAAAAAACATTCTTGATAACCACTGCGTGACGAAAAGAAGCATGTTAGACCATCATTAACGATTGAAAGTCTTTTTCGGTTAGTTACTCTCCCACCATAGCATGTTTTGTTGTTACATAAGCCGATTATGCACGCGCTTTAATAGAAAAACGGACTACGTCCAATGATTTTGTTAAGAATATCGGCCCTTTTTCTGTAGGTTTATCAACAGAGAAACACGCGTAGGCTGTGAATGGATATACGCTTGACATTTTCATCATCCATTTAATCCGTATTGGTTTCTTTTCCATTTTTAGATATTGACTTCATTGGAAGTGGTTTTGATTAAAGATGGTCCATATTAAAATAATATTCTTTTTTAAAGCCACTTTTAGTAAGATTGGCATTGTCACGAAGTGGAACAAGAAGGACAATATTGTAGTAGCGAAATAAATGAGTATTGTGAACTTCATTGTAATGGTAAAACGTGATTTAAAATTAATGTGAGAACAATCAGGGTCAGTGTTTCGTTGTAACTACCTTTGTAACAGGGTTTAAACATTCCTTTTTAGAAACATGAAGCTTTTCATATCATTTATAGTTAAGCAAGCAATTTTATAACAAGAAAAGAAAGGTTAAAGTTTCGTAATAATTTTTTTTACCATATAATATACTATTATAAATGTACTGTTCAATTACGTTTTATAACAAAAAAATATCAAAAACTCTAACTGATCATATTAGTAATGTTTTTAAAGAGAAAGTAAAAGTTTTTTAATTTTCGTATAAATGTTTGTAGGCATCGAAGATGAGCCATTTCAAAATCTTTTACTGTCTAAATGATTATCTTGGTATCATATAATTCAGCTTCTATAAAGAATTAAAATGATAAAATTCCATATTTTTAAACCGTAAACACTGACATTTACACAGATAAAACGTAACGTTTTGCGAAATCTTTGAATCTTTTGTTGACTGCACATCTTTTATAGCTGGGAATATGATTCGGATATCATCATTTTATCTTTTAATATCAAGATTAAAAAAAACTATAATTAACTACGGCGCCAATCTTTTTGTTTATTTAGCTTTCAACAAGATAATGTAAATATACACATATAACAGGCTTGAAAGCAGAAACTAAGACGAGTTACCTGGCGTTATGATGAACGACTACTTTTTTTTAATGTGTGGGTTTGTTATTCAACAGATAGGTAGTCGATGTAGTTAAATGTTGTAGTGGTTAGTGTTCAATAAATATTCTTATTTTTAAAAGAAATCCCAAACGTTTATTGCATAGCTGATTTTTGAAAACGTAGCTTCAAGGCAAAGATTCTTTGCAAACTTCTTTTTATTGACTGTGTAGTGGTAAACCGCGCACCCAACCTTAAATGACATTCCAATACTACATGACGCTGATATACTACTAGTCATATGGATTATTAAAAATAGCATAGTCTCTAAGCCACAGCAATGGTTTGTTTAATGTATTGGGCAACACTCAACTAAAGTATTCCAGTTATTCTCGTTTCTAGATTTTCTGTTATGCGAGAAAGCAGTAGAAAAATACTTACGTCAATGAATATAATTACTAAACTACTAAATGAAGTAGATAGACTAATTTGCGCAGCGCAGTTTCTCAAAAAATAACTACTTGATTTTTTTTTAAATTTATTTTAAATCAATTGATTGCCTTGATAAATATGTTATTGAATTTTTCTTTCTCTCTCAGAAACTATATTCTGTACATTGCAGTTAATCAATTTCTTCACTTCAATAAAATGCTCGACATTAAACTTATCCATGCAACTCATTTCCTTTAAATTAGCTTTGTGTTTTTAAAGAGATACAATAATTTCTTTAGCATCTGAATCTATCAACTTCCACTTACAACTCGACAATCAGAAGCTAAATAGTCTTTCTTCTTCTAGGCTCAACCCAAGGTGGTGCCGACCCCCATCCTTTCGCCGCCCGAGATCTGTTGCCATCCAGGAAAGAGGAGACTTGCCAGGAGCGACAGAAAACAGGAGCCCACTCCAGAACGACTCACACAGTCCTGGTTATCTTTTTTGTAAGTCTTCTTCTCATTGGCATCGGGGCGACGGCCGTCTATACGTTGGGCATACCGTATATCGACGATAATGTTGCCACGAGAGAGTCTCCGCTCTATTTTGGTAAGTTTGGGTTTGTTTAACGTGAGAATTTTCTTTAACCCTTTCAGTCCCAAAAATTTACTACACTACAGAAACATCTGATAATCACAAAATAAGCTTATTTCAGGTCAAATATACGAATTCCATAAGAAAAAAAAATCCATTTTAATTTTTAATATGGTTTTTGAAACAATGCCAAAATTCTTTAACTGTGGAAAACAACAAAACAAAAAGATATATATTACCTAAAAACACTTCGAGTTATATATTTTAAGGTAGATGACCATATTAATAAAAAAAAATAGTAATTATTTTAACCAAAATAGCTTAAATTGTGTTTTAAATATGTGGAACTGAAGTGAACTTATCAAAAATCAAGAGAAACGCTTATTGACTATTTTCTAAATAAAAAAAATAGTAGTTCTGACTTCTATTGAGATTAAAGTAAAATTTTGTCTGATAGAATAAAGTGTGAAGAATCGAATGATGTGTGTTTGGATGTCATAGCGGGACATAAACATTTTGAAAAAAATATTGAAAGTGATGATGCCAAATGGCATCACTGGGACTGAAAGGGTTAAAAGTTCACAAGATTGTCTGCTAGATAGGGTAACAAGTACAGTGATTGGCCCCCCGTCTTTAGCGGCCATATTGCTTTTCCGATTGTTGGTGCACTATTGTCAACATGACAAACGTTAATGGCGGGAATTTTAAAAACCTATGTGACACCTATTTTGAGCTTTAACATCTTATTATTCCAATAATGAACGAAGAGGCCAATCACTGTACTCGTTACCAAAACTATTTTTGTTTTATGATCAAAGTTAGAATTAAAAATATTTAATCTAATAATTCTATAAATTCCTAACTAAATCTTTGAATTGTTCTTAACTAATTGTTCTAACTGTTTAATTTTCTTAACCTATTTACGACCCATTTGTGAAATACCACTATTACCTTCATTTCCTTTATAAAAAAACACACGTTAACTTTAAGTGTTTTAGATTCATTTTTCGTGTAACTTAATTCGTTTAACATAAATTCTTCTGGACTATGATCTTCATTTGTCCTATATTTCTTTTATTTGGAAAGAAATTTAAGCAAAAAGAATTTTTCAAAGAACAAAGTTTCTTGCTTGCCGTTAATGAGGAAAATAAATCCCACTAACTTACACTAAATATGTTTGTTTGGGATTCGTTTAACGTTTTTCAAACTTTTAAATAATTTTGAGCTAATATTCATTTAGTTAATAACTGGAATAAATCAATTCACAAATTAGCTATGTATATTTTTTCGTCTATAATAACATTTTTATGACTTATGTGACGAAACAGGAATTACTATCGGAGTTCGTATATTTGGACCCGTCTTTGGATTTCTTTTGGGGTCGTTCTGCACAAGCATTAACGTGAATTTTCCATTCGGTAAGTATATTAATAAACTGAACAATTTTAACGGAACCATAATACTTGTTTTAAAAATATTTAAATGTAACAACAATTTTTAGAATAATTTTTAAAAGCTACTTCACACAACACCAAGCGGTTTATTATGATCGGTAAACGAGTTCTGTAAAACCATTTTCTCTGCGTTAGGATTATAAGAAAGGAGAAGTTAACTACTGGGCCATACGAAACTCTCGCGCTGCAAAGAATTTAACTTAACGTAACTTGCTGATTTAGGTTATTTTGATGATGCGGGATTATGTATCAAAAGCATCTTCAAAACATCATTAGAGGTTCTCAAAAATTTGGATTACGCTGTGCTCTTGATAAATTTAAAATGGTTAAATCTTACTAATTTTGTTGTAATATTTTCACGCCAAAGGTCTTTTAAATATAAAAGGGAAATTTAATTATTCTTTAATATATCGTGAAATTAATAACTCGTTGGTTGGTTTTTAGAACAAAAATAAAATACTTTCACATAAATTTTCTTTTAAAAATGCTAACACATGAGTTGCTGTATATTGCAAAACTTGCGTTTCAAATAAATTATGGCTGGTTGTCATCGTGATTTTCTTTTACTTGCATTTTATCAAAACAATATCACTCATATCTGAGTAAAATCACTATTTTATCTTGAAAAATATGTTTATTACAATTTCGTTAGATGACTCTTTATAAATGGTTGTCAATAAGCAATTTATTTTCTAAAAGTAAAAATAACATGACTTTAAAATATTTATTTGACTTATATTCGAACAACTAGAGGTTTTTATTACTTTTTCAAACATTAAATTTCTTTATATTATTATAATGATGAAATAAATAATTTTTCTGATTTATAAAGTGATATGCCATAAGTTTATGTTATTAGTTTGTTATGTACATGATGTCACTTTATTTGTATTTAGACAGAATTAATAGTAGATAAAATGTTATCGATGATAGTTTAAAAGCGCCGCATTATAATTTTCTGTCCAAAGTTTTCAGAGTCCACTCATATTCTGTTCCGCGGTTTTCTATGTGAACGGTAAGATAAGGATTCCATGAACAATCAGTAGCTAGGAATGCAAGTAGAGAAGGGACCAGGACATGTGGACCTTCGCCAAACATTACCACCATTCCTGTAAGACCTTACCGAAACCCTTTCAAGTCAGCAATTAGTTTGACATGTCACGAGGCACATAAAACCAATCACTGACTTATGTACAGTCCTTCATTGGTCTTGACTGAAGAATAGGCGATGTTTGGCGAAAGTTCACATGTCCTGTCCCTCCGTGTATGGACAGCTTAAAACAAGACCAGAGACTTCAGACGAAAAACATCCAAACTTCCACTCACACTTAGGGGGCTGGCAAGCCCAGTCGGTTAGGCACTCGCCTAGCATGCGGAAGATCCGGGCATCGCCAAAATAGCTGCCGACCTATAAACGGCCCGTGCAGCCAAAAAGTCCGAATAATACCCCGTGTAAGGGAGTGCACGTTACATATCCTTCAAAGTCCTAACGCTGCGTACGATGTCGCCCTTAACGGTTGCGTTGGGTGCCTATTCAGGTGTTGGCTCGTCACTTGGCTGTGGTTCTAAAATACGACGCCCGTCGCCAATAGCCCTCGTGTAGCTCTAGTGGCGACGATATTTCAAACGTAACGTACACTCTTAAAACAAAAGAGTGAATTCCACTCCAGATGGAGAAGTGCATTTTCGACCCTGGAAAGGAGTGAATATTATCTCAGACTGAGTTTAACACACAAAGGATCCACTCCAAAAAAAAAGTGCATTTTCCATACTGGAGGAGTGAAAATCAATCAGACTGAGTTAAAATCGCTCGTTCGTTTTAAAAGTGTAACCTAAATCCACTCACACTTAACAACTTCTTTCAGCATCTCCAGACATCTCGACGGGCAACCCCCAGTGGCTCGGCGCTTGGTGGCTGGGGGTCCTCTTCGTAGGTGTAGCCCTCATTCTGACCTCTTTCCCGATGATGGCCTTCCCCAAAAAACTCCCAAAACCCTGTGTGCACGGCAGCCCACCGAAGATCCTCAACCACAACGGGAACGAGCTGACCAAGGCCAACGCCAACCACGTCAGCGGGGCCCACGACGACAGTGGGCCCTGTCTCGTGTGCCAGGCCACGGGCTCCATTTATAATCTCAGCGAGGAGCTCCCGGAGCCGATTCTCAAAGGTGAGAGTGTGCGGTGGGGCGTTTGGTTAGATGGTAATGGACCAGTGTCACATGGGGCCTTAAATAAAGCCTGGAGCCATTAATGCCTGGCGTCCCTTTTTAGGGACACTTTTAAATTTATTTCTCAATTTTAAATGAATCAACTTTTCAATTAAAAAATTGCTCCGTTGTATTCAATAGTGTACATTTCAACTGACCCAAGGGCATTGATGCTGTTTAAAGCAACTTTTCCGGTAAAACTCTTAACATTTTAGTCTCATAACCTTAAATTAGCGCCACCTGAAAGATTCTTAATGGGTTAAGTCACTATTATACGACCAGGTTTTGATAAATTAATGTTCATGTGTTGATATATTTGTTGTTTGAAGCTAATTGAGCATAGAAAGGTTACCTTGGCAATAAAATATCAAAATTGGTTTGCTAATATGATGTTGCCCTAACCAGTACTCAAATTTCTTGGATATCCAGGTGTTAAAAATTATATGGTATACATCACTCTCTTAAAAGTGTACCTTAATTGATCTGCACCTCGTCAACTGGCTCAAACCTGTTACCATATTGCAATATCTCATTATGTCAACAGTCAGTTATGACTAATAATAACTTAATACTACTAATCCAAAAAGTATAGATATATTTGGTCAATATTCCTAATTCTGGGGACCTCATATGGCTCAGAACTACTCTTTCTAACATTAGTAATGGTGTCGAATTTGTCCTTCCGTCTTATCTACTATCCGTTTGTTCTAATACGATAGAAACTAAGCACTAAAATTCTCGCAGAATACCGTGGGTACTAAACGATCTCTTTTTCGATATCGGCCAATGAAATAAAAGTTATGTGATTGTCTTTTTGAAAGTTTTTTTTAAAATACATTTAACATTAGTTTAAATGTTTAATTTTTTTATTTTTGGAAATTAAACACTTTATAAATAGAAATAATGCATCCGCATTACCTACTTTCAAATAGAATGGAAGAATAAAAGTTATTTCATCATTCTAAAAAGAGGTTAATAAGCTTGCTATTAAAAAAAATTAATTGTTTCAGTAATCCCTCAATCCAATATCACTTTCTTACCCATCCAAAAGATTTAATTGTATCGAATCCAATTAAAATATAAAAACCTTTCGATATTTAATGGATAGTATTCTGCATTTTCACTATACTAAGCATGTTTGTCTTAACTGCTGATAACTACTAACCTCTGTCATGACTGCTGCAATTTTTATAATAAAAAAACTTCGTTAATTATTATTGTGTAAATTAGGTCAAGATACAATTACCATTATTTCCAATGTTTCAAAGCAAATTAAAAAGGAATATGTGAGAATTGTTCCATTTTCTTTATAATTAACATGCTGGTCGTGACCTACTTATTTATTTTAATAAAAATGTGTTAACTGTAATTGTCTTTGTCGCTTTCTAACTATAATTTCATCTATTTTTATTATTGATTTAGGATTGTCTTGAAACTTCTCTTATAAAATAATTCTAAACATAAATAAAACAATCTTAAAAACTACTTTTCTGGACATTTAAGTTTCTTTTCTATATTATTTGTGTAGTGGATTCAATCTAAACATTATTTGGCTTAAATAAACACTAAAAATATTTTATTTTCAATTAAAATTGTTTATTTGGTCCATTACCGCAAACTGAACGTCCCATCTCTTAAGTTATAGGGGAGAGTGTTGTACCTAGGGACAATTTCTACATTTTAATTTTTTTCTTCGATAATTATTGTCAAAATAAAAATTTCAAAGCAGCATTTCAACACACCAATATATTCCTCGATAATATATTTTTTTAAATTCTGGCAGCTTGAAATTAAAAAATTGCCACTCATTTAAAGTTGAGAGGATTAACTGTCCCAAGGTACAACATGATGTTGTACCTTGGGACATGCTTTATAATTCAGTCAATAGTCATACACTTGAACTAATTTGGGTCAGGAAACAAACTTTATTTCAAAATACATCAGAAAATGTGCTCTTTAGAACATTTCATCACACGGAAGGAAAAGGATTTATCAGGTGTTGCCAGAATTATATTTTCAAACTTCAATCATTATAAAATATATCCAAAACAAAGCTGAGTTGTATTTTACAGGTTTTGTGGAATTGCTCTAAAAATAAATAATAAAGATATTTTTATTTATCCAAATTATTAAGAATTTAATCAAATTATTAATACTGTCCCAAGGTACAACACACTACATGGTTTAAATAAAAGCAACATAGTGGCCAATCCAAATGCATTATCATTATTTTCTCATAACCAAAATATTTTAAAATCTTCTCTTTTATGAAGAAAATAAAATGCAGTTGACCTTTTGTAAGAGTACTAAGGTAAAAAATTATATTAGAATGAGAAAAATATTTACTTTGGGGCAATGAAATATTATTTTTTGTCACCAATTCCTCAATTCAATGATGCCAGTGTTAAATTTTATTATGATGATGTCTGTTGGTTAAGGCTACTATAAGAAATAAACAATGTATGAATATTGCTAATAGATTCTTAGAAATTGTCAGTGTCCCAAGGTACAAGCGTCCCAAGGTACAACACTCTCCCCTACAAGTTTTGTGAAATCATTGATAAAAAAATTAAACTTTATTAGATATGATATGAGCTTGTCAGCTTATGAGTTTTGTTAAATCAATATTTTAATACTTTCAGAAGTATTTTAACCATTTAGTATAGATAAATATAAATTTAAAATTTGAACCGATGCATATTGAAAAGTTTTCGTATTTTGATATTTTATTCATCTATCGAATACTACAATGCAATTATTATTTCTGTAATACTTTTTCATTTCGCTGGCGCAAATCTCGCCAAAAGAAATCTTTGGCGACTAACATAATTTTCTGGCGACAAAAGCATACACAGTTAAATGACCACATTATACAGGTAAAATGATGTCCAGCTGCGATTGTACATTTTGGCGGCTTTATCGCTTGCGCCTGCGAAATCGA
Organism: Hylyphantes graminicola; assembly: GCA_023701765.1. Lineage (NCBI taxonomy): Eukaryota > Metazoa > Arthropoda > Arachnida > Araneae > Linyphiidae > Hylyphantes > Hylyphantes graminicola. Next base: position 34,176,137 of record CM043116.1, read on the forward strand.
AAAGTATAATTTTTAATAATTTAATACTACATAGAACAAAATTATATTCTATTATATATTTTATAACTTTTTGGGAAATATTTTTAAATAACACCATTAAAATTATGAATATTTTAATCCTGTTTAAATGATTTTCTTTTAATTCCCAAACTCAGATTTCCCATCAGCAATGAAACGCTTACTCCGAAACAAAATTCTGCTGTTAAGAACAGCCAGCAGTGTTCTGCACATCCTTCCTATTGCTGGTCTCTATACTTTCTTGCCAAAATATCTCGAAAGTCAGTTTCAGCTCACAGCAACTTTAGCTAATCTGGTTTCAGGTAAGTATTAAGTTATTTGTAGGATAAAAACGGTTTAGATTATTATTATTATTTATCTAATTATTCTAATGACATTGTCTCAGTAAGATAATTAGTATTCATGTAAATGGCAATTAGTATCGCCGAATACATGATTAGAGAAATTAACTTTAATTTGTTATTTATATTAATTCTGTAATGGGATATCATAGAGATAATATTTTAGGGAAAATTTTATATTTTGAAATTTTTTTAACAGTAGTAAATAAAGAAGAGATGAAACTGTTCTTCCTTTTTTCTATCATATATGTAAACTAATTTTCCCCATTGTATAACGTTATGAAAATTAATATATTAATCTAATATAAAAAAAATATAATTATTATTATTAATTAATTATTTACAGGGTCCATTATTCCCACTTTTTAAAATGGGTTGTAATATTTTGGGTGTAAAATTATTTACTGAAAATTAAAAGAAAATATTTTAACCAATTTCTAAAAAGTGGGATTATGGAGTACTGCAAGTCATACACAAAATCATTTTTAAAATTTTTTTGTAAAAATATTCAGTACCGCCGGAGATATGGAGAAATGCAAAGCCTTTGTGTAGCTCTAGTGCGGCTTTCCAAAAAAAACATTTGGTTTTTCCCTGTACCTTACCATTCTTATGCTATTATTTTAATTAGTCCCGGAGTATCAAATACAAACCCTTTCAACACAACTATAATCCTATGACTAGTGAGAAAAAAAACCAATGTACATTTTATTCATTATTATAATTCATTCATGCCAACAAGATCTACTAATTACTATGAAATACATCTCTCTAACTCTTTTTAAATTTCACGAAGCATTATCTTAACTTATTACACCGCAGTTACACGCTTCGAGCGTTTGATTCCAGCAGCCATTTGAGCGTGACCTTGATTTTCTCAAGGCAACGATTTAATAAGCAGATACTCTAAGCTTCCGCTGAAACTGGCGCTCAAGGTAACGAACCTATCTCGTTTGGTTTCGTGACCCTGGCTGCTGGAATCAAAAGCTCGAAGCGTGTAACTGCGGTTTTAAATAAATTCAGGACTAATGGAGTTCTATCATGCAGGTTTGGCTGGAATTCTAGTGATGGGATTCGGAATTTTCGCCAGTGGTTGGTACATGAGGATGTTCCGACCCTCCGCTAGGTTCGTTGCCCGCTGGATTGCTGCTTCGGCCGCCCTTTACGCCATAGGAATGCTGGTTCTCATGATATTTGGATGTCCGCTCAATAGCTATGTTGGACTGAATTCGGGAAGGTGAGGATATCTTTATTTTATTGTTCAAAAATCATGTGTATTAGCAATCGTGTAGCTCTAGTGCAGTGGTTCCCAACCTGGGGGCGATCGCCCCCAAGTGGGCGATTTGTGTTATCAAGGGGGCAATAAATAGCTTGGGGGCGATAGGGGGGCGATTAGTATTCAAAGGGGGAAAATTATAATAATACATTGTACCATTCTAATTTTTATTGATCACCTTGACAAGTTAAAACTGACATGCTTACAAGATTTGATCAAGTTAGAAATTCATGATTCTATTGTAGATTCTCATTCTCGTTTGAAGCTGCGGGTTGTGGATAAACTTGATAACTCTTTGCAGACGGAGTTTGTAGATCCGAAGTATGACTGTGATGCAAAGACCATTTTCAAGCAGAGAGGTTATGTGTTAGCCTGCATAAAACTTATTTACACTTATCCACAAATGTGGTAAAAAGCCAAACTACTTTTCATCTCGTTCCCGTCAACATATTTAGATGAAAAAGGATTTGGTTTTGTTATCATTAAGCTCCTTACTAAACAAAGAAATCAGTTGGACATTTGCCTCAAAGACTTGCGCATGAACTTGACAAAAGATAAAAGAATAAAAAAAGTTTTCAACATTAAATTTTTTCTTTATTTTTTTATTGCCAACTCTCTTAAATTTTGCAGAATACAGTTCATAGATCTTAGTTGATTATTTCACTTTTGTTCTTTAAAATAATCTGTTAAACATTTTCTTTTTTACTTAAGAAAGAGTGCCCGGATAAAGCTGTTTTGGTTGTTTTCTATATGATAGTTAGTGTTAAAAATGATAAAATTGACTTTATTAGTTACACTTTAACTTCAATTATAATTGAACAAAACATGAAACTTAAAAGGGGGCGATATGTGTTAGTGAAATTAAAACAAGTAGGTTTGAAACAGCAACAACTGTCCCTTACAACCGCTTCCACACACAATTATTTTTTTCGATATCGGCTTGTCTACGGTTAACGCAAGGAGTAATTATTATTCCCTTATTTAAATAATTGCACATGGCTGTCGAAAATAATTATATATTTAAAAGTTGCGGAATTGGTAAAAAATAAGATTTTACAAAGATATTCTTTATGCTTTTTTTCTGATTTTACTACATGGCATTTGTGGATACGAATCATATCAATAAAAAAATAATAAAACTAATAACACTTTGCTACAGTTCAATAAAAAGTTATTTTTACTTAATTTTCGTACTCTAAGATGCGAGAAATGCTGTTGTTGCTTAAGAGAATTTTTAAAACACCAATATAGTCTGAGGTAAATAATTTTTGTTGAATATTATAATAAATGTTTGACAATATTCTTACTCTGTATTTTTATATAAATATTAATTTTTTCTTAAAATATTATTTTATGAATTGCATTATAAACAAATTGTCAAAATACATGTGTTTTATGTACAAATTTAAACGTGAAAAGCTTCACAAAATATCCCTCCAGCCACAAGGAGATAAACAAAATATTTGGAAACCTCAAAATATTATGATTTTTGTATGTATGTCTTATAAGCTTTAAAAATTACAACGAAAAAGAAAACCTTTTATTATTTGAAACAAAATTCAACTTTTTAAACAGGACACAAAAACAGATAAGAGATTGCAAGAAAAATTATTCAATGTCAAAGTCAAATATATCAAATGGACTGAAAACCTCTTTGGAAGAATATCTTTTTTGGAAAGAAGACTATTTTTTCTTAATTTACTTTTATAATTCTGATTCATGGCCTTAAAGCACACAACAACGCATATGAATTCTCATTTTCTTGGGGTAAATAAAAAATAATACAAATTCATTTTGAAGAAATTCAATCACAACTGTATAGTAATTCAATGAGTTTACAATTATAGCACTTAAATAATGGATATTTAAACCAAAGGCAGCCTAAATTCCATAATTCAGATAAAGTTGAATTTCAATGAATCGCCCTTAATAAAATATACAATAATGGAAATTGATTGGTAACCTTAAAATGCAATGTACATATAAAATAAATTCATCATGTTTTAGTTCAAAACATCATATAAATAAAGCAGTAGGTGTAGAATTTAGAAATGCTGCAATTTAATTACATAATGCCTTTACCTTAAAAATTAAGAATACCAAAACTAAATAGACTGGAAAAGTTTTGTATTGAAATAAATATGTAAAATAAATACAAATTATATTGAGCATAGTTCATAAAAGAGGGTATCACTCACAAAGAAGATGAGAATCTTTTAACTTAAGTAAGTCAGTAACTAGAAATAGCAAAATAAATCAATGCGAATCTACATCATCTAGAATGTGGTTCAATTTTATCATTTATAAATTATTGCAATGCAACATAAAAAAAAATCCCTAGATTAATACTTTAATTTAATTATTTTAATTATAAATGAATTGTGAAAAATTAACTCGTTTACACATACACATTCAAGAAATTTTAAGCTCACAGTTTTGCAGAGTTTGCAAAGTCTACAAAAGGTCTAATCTTTCAGAACAAACAATTTTAACAAATTATGTTAAGAAACGAGGTAACTGATAGGTATTTTGAAGCAATTTTAAGAAGATAAGAGGCTCCGTTACCATTGACATAGATGCCGCAAAGATGAATATTGTTCCTTCCTGCAATGAAACTGTAAAAGAGTATAATGATAATATTCAATGTACCCATTGTAGCCGAATGACAGTAAGTTACGAAGCATGGCCAGCCTAAAATGATGTCTAAGAGGTTACATAACTTGTTTTCACTGAATACTCTCTCTATTGTGAGGCTCGCACAGCAGAGTAGAAGAGTCCCAACGATTCCCAAAGGTTCGGGAAATGCTGATTAATTAAATAAATGTTTGAGATATTATCGTTCGATGAGAACACGAAAACATTTCGCTTAAGTATAAGTTCGTGATTTCAAAGTAGCAGATGGTGATTGGCGATCTCGGGATAAAGTTGAAGGAAAAATATATATATCACTGGTCATACGGTTAACACTGGCTCTAGTGTGACGCACTCTCAGCATGGTTAAAGAGTCTCCAAAAAATAGTTAACTTCAAGAGATGTTCTTTCATAATGTTCAATTTTCGTGGCATGAAGAATGTTCTTTAAAGTGAAGCTCTTACAGCATTGTACGATAGCACTGAAGGATTTCAAGTTCAGCAAACGCCTTTGGATAAAGAAGATACGTTGAGATATTATGTTACGGTTTCAAGAAAATATTCGCCTTAGAAGAAGAATTTGGTGGCATGGTAAGTGCAGCAGCCTGAAGCGAAGCATTCACAGAATTTCAAAGTAGCAGATGTAGACAGCAGCCTGAAGCGAAGCATTCAGAGAAGCGAAGCATTCAGAGAATTTCAAAGTAGCAGATGGTGATTGGCAATCTCGGGATAAAGTTGAAGGAAAAAAATATATATCACTGGTCATACGGTTAACACTGGCTCTAGTGTGACGCACTCTCAGCATGGTTAAAGAGTCTCCAAATAATAGTTAACTTCAAGAGATGTTCTTTCATAATGTTCAATTTTCGTGGCATGAAGAATGTTCTCTAAAGTGAAGCTCTTACAGCATTGTACGATAGCACTGAAGAATTTCAAGTTCAGCAAACGCCTTTGGATAAAGAAGATACGTTGAGATATTATGTTACGGTTTCAAGAAAATATTCGCCTTAGAAGAAGAATTTGGTGGCATGGTAAGTGCAGCAGCCTGAAGCGAAGCATTCAGAGAATTTCAAAGTAGCAGATGTAGACAGCAGCCTGAAGCGAAGCATTCAGAGAAGCGAAGCATTCAGAGAATTTCAAAGTAGCAGATGGTGATTGGCAATCTCGGGATAAAGTTGAAGGAAAAAAATATATATCACTGGTCATACGGTTAACACTGGCTCTAGTGTGACGCACTCTCAGCATGGTTAAAGAGTCTCCAAAAAATAGTTAACTTCAAGAGATGTTCTTTCATAATGTTCAATTTTCGTGGCATGAAGAATGTTCTCTAAAGTGAAGCTCTTACAGCATTGTACGATAGCACTGAAGAATTTCAAGTTCAGCAAACGCCTTTGGATAAAGAAGATATGTGGAGATATTATGTTACGGTTTCAAGAAAATATTCGCCTTAGAAGAAGAATTTGGTGGCAGGGTAAGTGCAGCAGCCTGAAGCGAAGCATTCACAGAATTTCAAAGTAGCAGATGTAGACAGCAGCCTGAAGCAAAGCATTCAGAGAAGCGAAGCATTCAGAGAAGCGAAGCATTCAGAGAATTTCAAAGTAGCAGATGGTGATTGGCAATCTCGGGATAAAATTGAAGGAAAAATATATATATCACTGGTCATACGGTTAACACTGGCTCTAGTGTGACGCACTCTCAGCATGGTTAAAGAGTCTCCAAAAAATAGTTAACTTCAAGAGATGTTCTTTCATAATGTTCAATTTTCGTGGCATGAAGAATGTTCTCTAAAGTGAAGCTCTTACAGCATTGTACGATAGCACTGAAGAATTTCAAGTTCAGCAAACGCCTTTGGATAAAGAAGATACGTTGAGATATTATGTTACGGTTTCAAGAAAATATTCGCCTTAGAAGAAGAATTTGGTGGCATGGTAAGTGCAGCAGCCTGAAGCGAAGCATTCAGAGAATTTCAAAGTAGCAGATGTAGACAGCAGCCTGAAGCGAAGCATTCAGAGAAGCGAAGCATTCAGAGAATTTCAAAGTAGCAGATGGTGATTGGCAATCTCGGGATAAAGTTGAAGGAAAAAAATATATATCACTGGTCATACGGTTAACACTGGCTCTAGTGTGACGCACTCTCAGCATGGTTAAAGAGTCTCCAAAAAATAGTTAACTTCAAGAGATGTTCTTTCATAATGTTCAATTTTCGTGGCATGAAGAATGTTCTCTAAAGTGAAGCTCTTACAGCATTGTACGATAGCAATGAAGAATTTCAAGTTCAGCAAACGCCTTTGGATAAAGAAGATATGTGGAGATATTATGTTACGGTTTCAAGAAAATATTCGCCTTAGAAGAAGAATTTGGTGGCATGGTAAGTGCAGCAGCCTGACAGGGACGTTGAGGAAGAAAATGTGCAATTTTCTTGACATGAAGAATTTTCTCTAAAGGTAGAGCTCTTCCAGGATTGTACTATACTACTAAAGAATTTCAAAAGTTCAACAAACGCCTTTGGCTAAGAAAGATATTATTTTATGGTTTCAAGAAGATCAGCAGCCTGCCCGGGATAATGAGGAAGATAATTATCTTATCATGAAGAATATTCTCTAAAGTGCAGCTCTTGCAACATTGCGCAACGGTACTGAAAAAAGAGTTCAGCAAACCCCTTTTGATATAGAAGATATATGGAAATATTATGTTATGGTTTCACAAAGATTTTCGCCTTAGAAGAAGCTCTTGATGGCATGGTAAGAGCAGCAGCCTTTCCAGTATGTTGAGGAAGAAAACGTTCCACTATCTTGTCATGAAGAATATTCTCTAGTGTGCAGCTTTTGCGGAATTAAACTGTAGTACAGAAGAATTTCAAAAGTTCAAATAACGTCGTTTAATAAAGAAGATATTATGTTATGGTTTCAAGAAAATTTTCGCCTTAGAAGAAGTGATTGGTTGCATGGTAAGTGCTGCAGCCTGACTGGGACGTTGAGAAAGTAAATGTTCAATATTCGTGGCATGAAGAATGTTCTCGAAAGTGGAGCTCTTGCCGCATTGTACGATAGCACAGAAGAATTTCAAGTTCAACAAACGCCTTTCGGTAAAGAAGATATCTGGAAATATTATGTTATGGTTTCAAGAAAATATTCGCCTTAGAAGAAGCTCCTAAAGGCATTGTAAGTGCAGCAACCTGCCTGGGATTTTGAGGAAGAAAATGTTCCATCATCTTGGCGTGAAGAATGTTCTCTAAAGTGCAACTCTTGCAGCATTGTACGATAGTTGTGAAGAATTTAAAGTTCAGCAAACGCCTTTGGATATAGAAGATACTTGAATATATTATGTAATGGTTTTAAGAAAATAATCGCCTTAGAAGAAGCTTTTGGTAGCATGGTAAATGCAGCAGCCTGCCTGTTATATTCAAGAAAAAAGTCAGTTTTCTTGGCATGAAGAATGTCCTCTAAAGTGGAGTTCTTGCAGAATTGTACAATAGTACTGAAGAATTCCAAAAGTTCAGCAAACGCCTTTTGATAAAGAAGATATTTGGAGATATGATAGTATGGTTTCAAGAAAATTTTCGCCTAAGAAGAGGCCCTTGATGGCATGGTAAGTGCAGCAGCCTGTCTGGGAAGTTGAGGAACAAAATGTTAAATTTTCTTGGTATGAAGAATATGCTCTGAAGTGGAGCTCTTGCAGCATTGTATAATAGTACTGAAGAATTTCAAAAGTTCAGCAAACGCCTTTTGATAAAGAAGATACTTGGAGATATGATGGTATGGTTTCAAGAAAATTTTCGCTTAAGAAGAGACTCTTGATGGCATGGTAAGTGCAGCAGCCTGCCTGGAACGTTGAGGATGAAAATGTTCAATTTTCCTGGCATGAAGAATATGCTCTAAAGTGGAGCTCTTGGAGCATTGTACGATAGTAGTGAAGAATTTAAAGTTCAGCAAACGCCTTTGTATAAAGAAGATACGTGGATATATTATGTAATGGTTTCAAGAAAATAATCGCCTTAGAAGAAGCTTTTGGTAGCATGGTAAATGCAGCAGCCTGCCTGTTATATTCAAGAAAAAAATTTCAGTTTTCTTGGTATGAAGAATATGCTCTAAAGTGGAGTGCTTGCAGAATTGTACAATAGTACTGAAGAATTTCAAAAGTTCAGCAAACGCCTTTTCATAGAGAAGATACTTGGAGATATGATGTTACGGTTTCACGAAAATTTCCGCCTTAGAAGAGGCTCTTGATGGCATGGTAAGTGCAGCAGCCTGCCTGGGACGTTGAGAAAGTAAATGTTCAATATTCGTGGCATGAAGAATGTTCTCGAAAGTGGAGCTCTTGCCGCATTGTACGATAGCACTGAAGAATTTCAAGTTCAACAAACGCCTTTCGGTAAAGAAGATATCTGGAAATATTATGTTATGGTTTCAAGAAAATATTCGCCTTAGAAGAAGCTCCTAAAGGCATTGTAAGTGCAGCAACCTGCCTGGGATTTTGAGGAAGAAAATGTTCCATTATCTTGGCGTGAAGAATGTTCTCTTAAGTGCAACTCTTGCAGCATTGTACGATAGTTGTGAAGAATTTCAAAAGTTCAGCAAACGCCTTTGGATATAGAAGATACTTGGATATATTATGTAATGGTTTTAAGAAAATAATCGCCTTAGAAGAAGCTTTTGGTAGCATGGTAAATGCAGCAGCCTGCCTGTTATATTCAAGAAAAAAATTTCAGTTTTCTTGGCATGAAGAATATGCTCTAAAGTGGAGTGCTTGCAGAATTGTACAATAGTACTGAAGAATTTCAAAAGTTCAGCAAACGCCTTTTGATAGAGAAGATACTTGGAGATATGATGGTATGGTTTCAAGAAAATTTTCGCCTAAGAAGAGGCTCTTGATGGCATGGTAAGTGCAGCAGCCTGCCTGGGATGTTGAGGCTGAAAATGTTCAATTTTCCTGGCACGAAGAATATGCTCTAAAGTGGAACTCTTGCAGTATTGTACAATAGTACTGTAGAATTTCAAAAGTTCAGCAAACGCTTTTTGATAAAGAAATTTGGAGAATGGAGAAACATGGCAAGGGAAAATATGGACATATTTTATTAACGGTTTCGAGAAAATTTTCGCCTTGTAAGAAGCTCTTTGTGGCTCGGTAAGTGCAGCAGCCTGCCCGGGATGTTGAAGAAAATGTTCCTTTATCTTGTCATGAAGAATGTTCTCTAAATTGCATCTCTTGCAATGTCGTGCAATTGTACTGAAGAATTTCAGAAGTTCAGTAAAGGCCTTTTGATTAAGAAAATATAATTATATATTAAGTTAATGTTTCCCACATAAGAAAACGTGAATAAAAGTTCATTAAACACCTTCGAAAAAGTTCTGGATGGCGTGGTAAAATCTACAACCAATGTAGAATGATGTTAAAGAATATATGTGGTTTATTTTGACATGAAAAATGTTTTTGAGTAAGAGGCTCTTACAGCATGGTAGAAGAGTCCACAGACTTGCCTGCACTCGAATGACGGAGATATACATCTCTCGTCAGCCTTTGATAGTAAGGAAGAAATTATTAATAATAAGCAGCATTCACACTTGTGTTAGTGTTGCTTTTTAAAGTTTGAATCTGACAAATAATGGTTCATGTATGCTTGTGAATGCAACATACAATCCAGATATTTTTACTTCGAAATTGGAATAGAATGCGTCCAGTTTTGTGCCGTTGCGGGTTGTGGGCAAGAGAGGAGAAACTAACTTGAGCTTCATATCTTCCATAATTTCCATAATTTCATTTTCTTCATCTATTAGCAAATTGCAATTGAAATCTCCTCCGATCAGAATTCGAGTGAGGTTTGGGTGTGATTCTATTGCTTTTATAAGACTATGGTGAAAGGTCGACAGCATACTTTTAGGAGACCGGTACACCGAAAGAATGAGAATGTCACCGAGTGTTAGTCCAGCAACGCTGACACTTCCTTTGTCGTTACTCATGAGGTAGCTGTAAGGTGAATTGATTGATGCATTCAACCTTTCATGTACATAACACCGTGCTCCAATTGGGGTCCGCTTGTCCTGTGAATCAACCGAGGATATTAAGTTGTGGTTTTTGATAGTCTGGACGTCTTCCTTCACTGTCCAAGTCTCCGCCATAAGAATAATGTCAGAGTTTGTGTAGACGGAATCTGAGGCATATATAGGCCAGTGCTTGTGAAAAGATTGCACATTGTGAAACATGACCTGAATGTGCTCGCTTTCTGTTCGTAGTTGGAGGAATTTAGGAGAAATGGTGACTTCAGAATGTCGTAACATTTCCATGGTCAACGGGTGGTTTACTGGCCTGGGGGTCGTCTTCTTGAATTTTCCAATGAGGAACAGTCCGGACGCTTTTGTGCTTCGGGAACACGCGACGTAAAGTAAAGGAGTTGTCATGCCGGAGTGGAGGTGCACGACGACATTGTCATATGTGGAACCTTGCGACTTGTGTATGGTCATGGCTTCTGCGGGAACGATAGGAAACTGCTTTCTTATGACCTGGAGGTTACTGTTCTTCCTTCGTTTTATCGAAAGTGAAACAGGCTCTATTGGAGTCCAGGTTGAAGGCATCTTTCTATTTTTGATTAAGGCATGGTGTTTTTCCCTCAGCGATATTCCTGATTTTAGGCTCTCGAATTCCAGCCACAAACGCAAGGGCTTGGTGAGTGACGGGTTATTCGGATTGATCCCTCTGTCTATTTTTTGGAGTGTCCCCATAGTGCCGTTCACCAAGCCATCGGAACAGTCCACGTTACTGGTCATTATATATCGAGCTCCGACTTTCAAGTGGAGTTCTTTGGCGAGGCCCATTGTGTCTGAAAGCTTCACTGTCGGTTTCAACACCGACTCAAGAATGGCTCGCCTTCCGGTGGTCGTACCCTCGCCTATGGCCGAGTCAGAGGAAAGGCTAATGGCCGAATCTCCTTGCATGGACTGGAGTACCGTCATGTTGTAGGCAGCGACATCCTCGTTTCTCCAAAATAGGTGTACTGCTCTCAAGGCGTTTGCTTCTGGTGGCACTTCAGCGAATGTCCTCGATTTCATAAGGTTAACGTCGGCCGCCGTCATAGTGCCTCTTGCCATGTTGTTAAGGGCCACTGCAAAATCCACGTCGTCTTTTTGTCGCATTATCTTTGACAGCTCATGTACCTTGAAGTTATGCCAGAGGGGAACCTGAAGGACTTCTACAAAGGGATCAGCTGACTTGCAGGATGTCAATGAAGTGGCATGTACAGGTGGCAGTTGGTAGAAGTCACCCACAGCGATAACAGATATTCCACCAAAGATCTTGTCTTTGTTGAAAATATCCCTCAGCCTCTTGTCCACCATTCGAAGTAGCTGCTCTCCTACCATACTTATTTCGTCGATTATGACCAGCTTGAGCTCAGATAGTGCGGAAGACATGCTGTTTGCCACGGATGCTGATAATTCGTGGGCTGTCTGGCAATTTACGGGAAGTTGAAATGCCGTGTGCAATGTCTTGCCCTGGATGTTGAAGGCCGCTTTACCGGAGCTCGCAGTGAGTAGGACGGATGTCTTGTCGGGATTGACCCCTACTCTTGAATGGAAAAATCGCGTCAGGGCTTGGTAGAGGGAGTTTATCACGTGTGATTTCCCGACTCCCGCTCCTCCTTTAAGGTAGTAGTAGATGGGCTCTTTCGGCGAGTGCTTGAAGTGGAAAACCACGTCTGCAACAAAGTCCCGCTGCTCGTCATTGAGAGAGGAGATCAGGTCGAGGAAATCTTTGTCAGAGGCTCGTCCTGGAGCCGTAAACCTCTCCACGTAAGGCGCTGGCTCGTACTCTCCAAAGTCTTCAGCTTGACCAACGCCGTCTTGCAATACGTAGCGCTGGAATTCGTCGTGGTTCGGCCGTTGCTGGTCATAATTTTGGTTGTCAACTCTCTCTACGTGTCCTTCTCCCGCATTCCTCATCTCTGTTTCTAGGACCTCGTCGTCGAAGGCGTTGAACTCCTTTCGGTTTTGGTTTATTGATTCGATGTTGTCTCTGAATATTTCCTCGCAATTTATTAGATCGTTCTTCTCGTCTCTCCAGGGCAGGTACAGCATCACCATTTCGCGAAAATAGTTTAGCTCGTCTTGAATGACATTGAACTTGCGGAATCGAATCACTTTCGGAAAGGTGCGTCTTTTGATGAAACCAGAGTTGTCCATTAATTTTAGGTATGGGTTGTTGTTTACCGGATCGTTTTCTAGTGGCTGGTCTGCGTCCAGGGCCTCGTTGATTTTTATACTCCTTTTGGACTTACTGAAGTCGTACCACGCTGCAAATTGCGAAAGTGTGGTGTCCTCCATTTGCCTTGGCCGCTGCTCATAGTGCTCCAGTAGACCTGCGACGTGAATACTTGTAGATGATGGATCCAATTCAGCTAGCGCGCGCAGTTTGGCCTCCGACAACAGCATCCTGCTCCTCTCTTCAGGCGGGCCAGTGGGGATGAATATACATTGCTCGGACGCTTTGCTCATCGGAATTGATAGGACGTTGTAGGCTGCCTCTTGTGCGGAAAGCTCACTGTTTTGGTGGAACGCAGCGCCGAGGGACCGTAGGCGCTTAGCCAGAGAGACGTTCCCAGATCTTGTTTCCTCTAAGATCCTTTTCATTATGTCGCTCATCCCCTTATCACTCTTGTTAATGTAATCGATTATATAGCAGCAGCAGGCATATCCGTCGAGTACGTACTGGATATCCATGTTGGCTCTGTTCAACTTCAGTATTTTGCTGTTGTAATTATTAATGAAGGCCTCGCACGGCCTGCGAGCTATGAATATTTTATCTTTGGAGATTGACGCACTTATGATCTTCAGATAATCTTCGAGCGATATTTTCATTTCCTGAAGGAACTCCTCAAATGTAGTTAGCAACATGAGGCGGCTTGATTCGAGAAATTCCCTGATCCGCCTGCACTCGCTCTTCAGGAAGGCTGCTTCTTCGTCAGAAGGGGTTATTGGGGAGAGGATCCTTGTCATGTCCATGGGAAAGAAAGGTATCCCAAAGCGGCACTTCACTCCTCTGTTGCACTTCTTGCGACAAGTGTGAGTGTGTCGATGTGTGTTGAGGGGCAAGAGCTGATGCATTGGGTCTTCTGCATCATAATCGGTGGAGCATGTAATGATTTCATCGATGAACCTGCACACGGTTTCGTTATTATCCACGTCTTGGGGTATATATGTGGGGGTATCATTCAGCCATATAATCATGTGGACGTGTGGTGATCCTCTGTGTTGAAATTCAACCCTATAAAAGTAGTGTAAAATGTTTCTGTCGCCAAAAGGTCCTTGCGGTGATTTAAATGTTTTGAGCAGAGCATGAAATCTATTATCGAAGTAACGAGCACAGGTGATGGGGTCCCTCTGAATGAGTATTGCCTTTTCTTGGTCGCTTATTTCTCGAGCCTGTTCCTCGCTAATGGTTTCGCAATCGAGCACCTTCTTTAAAATCACAATTAACTCCAGCCATTTTATTTCAGCGGCACTTATGGTTAGAAATATGTGCGGCAGTCCAAACTGGCGTACCATGGCACGCACCCTCAGCCCCTCTTGATGCCAGTGGTGAGAAGAGTTCCGAACTCCCTGTAAAACACGAAAGGCGTTATCATCTTGCAGCATCCCATCAACATATTCTTTATTGGACGCCAGTTGAGCTGTAACGACACGCTCCCCGTCTCTCTTCCTCTTTCTAAGGCATATAGAGTGGTTGCTCGTTATGCGATTTATCTCAAGAACTTTTGCTGCAAAAAGGATAAACTCGGTAGATTCGGCTGCTCGTCGATCTCTTCTTCTCAATATCGATTTATAGAGTTCGGACTTGGAAAGTTCTTTATTTGTTACTATGTGCATGGCTGCCAATCGTTCCCCACCAAAGATTTGCGGAAAAGCTAGAAAGGGAGAGTCCTTATCTGTTAAAACAGAGACAGGGCGATATCCCTCGGCAGGGGCCATTCGAAGACCTTCCTCTCCAGATATGAGGGTTTCGATACCACCGGGGTTGCAGTCGGTCTCGTCCTCGGGCAAAACTGTTGGCTCTTTTACATTTTCTTCTTGATTCTCTTCCAATTCTAAAGCCATAGTCAAGTCGTTAACTTCATCCATCCAACTTGAGCACAAGCCTATCCCATATTCCTCATACAGTGGAGAAGAGGAGAGACGGTGCGCAGCATCCCATACCAGCTGCGGCCTGATATTTCCAGCTGCATAGTTGTGTTGGACATGCATTTGCCTTGCAAGCCGCAAGTGGATGACGTCGTTTTCATTTGGAAGTCTTGGTAGAGACGAGACTGTAGTATCGACCGATACTGGAACATTGACAACTCTCCCTTTAGTACGATACTGTCCGTGTATGCCGTACACAGTCCAAATCGATTGAAAAACGTGCCGTGCAGATACCAGCCGGGCTTCTAAGCGTGTTAGTGAGGAGACTTCCGAAGGGATCGTTGGAAATTTAAGTCCATTGCTTAGGCAAAGTCGAGGCACGGTGGATTTTTTTATTGCATTATGGCAGGTTGTGCATAAAGTGAAGGTGTCGGTTAAAAGACTTGGAAAAACAAGCTGGTCTAAATATTCGGCTGTGTTATTTTGAAGCTGTTCTTTAGGAATGGTTTTAATGGAGCGACTGAACCACAAACCTCCACAACAGTCGCAAGGAAATGTAGGACCTTCTCTTACGGCATTCATGAAAATATCGCAAACCGTCATCCAATCTATATTTCGACGACTTAAATTACGAGCCATTGAGTTCTGGTCTTGTTCCAGCAGACGGCGTTCGTTGTCTTGGCGAGAAACACGGCGGGCTTCTGAATTTCGCTCCTGTTCCAGCTGGCGGCGTTCTTCGTCTTGGCGCGAAAGACGGTGGGCTTCGGTATTTCGCTCCTGTTCCAGCTGGCGGCGTTCTTCGTTTTGGCGAGAAAGACGGTGGGCTTCTCTGTCCCGCTCCTGTTCCAACTGGCGGCGTTCTTCGTCTTGGCGAGAAAGACGGTGGGCTTCTGTATTTAGCTCCTGTTCCAGCTGGCGGCGTTCTTCGTCTTGTCGGGAAATGCGATGTGCTTCGGTGTTGCGCTCCTGTTCCAGCTGACGGCGTTCTTCGTCTTGGCGAGATAGACGGTGGGCTTCTCTGTCCCTCTCTTGCTCCAGCTGGCGGCGTTCTTCGTCTTGGCGAGATAGACGGCGGGCTTCGGTATTTCGCTCCTGTTCCAGCTGGCGGCGTTCTTCGTCTTGGCGAGAAAGACGGTGGGCTTCTCTGTCCCGCTCCTGTTCCAGCTGGCGGCGTTCTTCGTCTTGGCGAGATAGACGGTGGGCTTCTCTGTCACGCTCCTGTTCTAGCTGGCGGCGATCTTCGTCTTGCCGCATCTTTCGCTTCGTTAAAGCATTGTTTTTCCTACGTCTTTCAGCAGAATCTTTCTTTTCCGCAACCGATAATTTTCTTCTTGGCATTTCACTATTTTAATAAAAACTGATAAAACGCATTGAAAAAAACTATCAAAAGTTCAATCGTATAGATTAAAAAAGTAAAGCGTTGATGAAAGCACCAAACTGTTCAAACTTTTGAATCCAACTGAAATATTCCAAATATATTTCCGATGCTCCTATTCAAGCAAACGATTTCTTTGTGTGTGTTTTTATAGCAGACGATAATATTTCTAATAATAAATAAGTATAATGTATAATAAATTAATCTATTTAATTCAAGTGTTACATTTCTTTTAATAAAACCTAATTTAAATATTTTTTTTAAAATCATACTAAAATAAATATTTTTGTGATTAAATGAGTAAAAAAAAAGGATTAAAATAAATTTTTTAAGCCATTAATAATATAATTATGCTTGAAATCATATTCTAGCAGACGATCAACATCTTTTTTTTTTACTTTATCCGGAACACCGATAAACGTAAAAAAAATAAATGTTTTTCTTCTAAACTTACTTCGAAATTGAAGCTATTGTACTCTGTCGATTATGAAAGAATAAAATACGGCGAACGATGATTGCGAACACATTGAGTATTCTCGGTTTGTAAAATAGATTAATTCAATTCCTAATTCGTATTTAAGGAATTTTTAAATTGACTTATAGCAATCATTTTATAATACATAATAAGTAAAAAAATAATTAGGATTTTTAAAACTAAGCTACAAATTCGTCTAGGCGACATTATTCGCTCAATTGGCCACAATTGTCCCCATGTTGCGAAATCGTGAACCCAGTTTGCAAAATTTGTTTGAAGTTCGAAGAATAAAGACTAATTTTCTTTAATAAATATCTTTTGAGTCAATACATTTACCAGTTACATTTCTTTCAACAATTCAGTTATTATACATCGTTTGTTAAATTAATTTACAGTTCAAAAAATATATAATTAGTAACATTGATGCTTTAAAAATAAAAGCGAAACTTTGAACATTTTTTTATGCAAATTTAGAATCTCTATGCATCTTCTTTATGCATATAATGAACTATCAAAAGAACTCTAGTGTGATATTACAACAATCCAAACTAAATTAGATCACATAAATAAATATTATTTCAAAAGTTTTATTTTTATTTTAAATAAAGTTTCTCGTACGTTTAACGAAATGGCAACAGTGGAAATATTGAATGAAAATGGAATTTGCATGTTATTTTAATGTAGATTAAATTTTTCGTTAGTTAAACTTTAAATAAACTTGTAATTTAAATTTTTTAATGAAATTTGGAATGTAGCCTAGTCTGATTTTTTGCTTCAAAATGATGTATCACACTTGTTTGTGAGACTTACGGATCGCTCTGTGAAAGTGGGTGACAGACAGACGGACAGACGGACGGACAGACGGACGGACGGACTGAACGATTATAATACCTTCCACTTTTTACGTTATAAACGTAGTGTGGAAGCTAAAAAGGGGCGATGGTCCAGAAAAGGTTGGGAACCACTGCTCTAGTGCGACGATAGTTCCAAACTAACCTAACTAAATCATCGTTGGGTTGCGGGCTTAGAAAGTCTGTCGGTATAGCGATTGTCTTGTACAGGATGAGGCAAACAAAAGTGGCCCCGGTCTAGAGATAGGAATACGTTGAAATCCTTGGCGAGAAAAACCCTTGAAGCCACCTGAAACCTGTTTTTATATTGGTTGGATCGGATTAGCTTTACATTAGAGCTACTTATAGACTAGTGGCGAGTTCAGATCTTAGTTCGTATTGTATGAAGACGTCCCATAATGCAAATTTTGTGTCTTGCAATCAATTTAGAATGTTTGGTATTACCAAAAACATAAAGGTTCGATTCTCTAGGATAAATGACGATCGAAACAATCAAATAATCACTTGTAGGAACTTTTTTTTTATCAGCTCTACAAACCGTGTTAAAATTTAATTTCAACTAGCTTCTAAAGCCGCAGCGTAGTTGCCGGCAAATAAGTCGCCAAGCTTTTGTTTGGGCTTAATATTGAAGCGATCAATAGCTTCAGTTAGCAAACCTGTTTTTGTATAGGTTTTGGACTTGGCGACATTTCTGTCGTATTCTTATCTCTTGACCGGGCCACTTTTGTTTGCCTCACCCTGTATGTGAGAGGTTCGGGCACAGGCATTGGCAAAGTAACTGTCAACCTAGAAACGGTTTATGCGGCCTAAAAAGTTCGACTAATACCCTGTGTGGAAAGAGTGCACTTTCGATGTGCTTTGAAGTCCCGACTAAGCGAACGATGTCGCTCTTAAATATTTGTTGTTTGCATACTCGTGTACCGACTCGTCACTTGACTGTGGTTCAAAATTACGATAACCACTGCCAATGGCTTTCATGTAGCTCTGTTGCGACGATAGTTTAACCCAACCCGAATCATTGTTCGGTTATCGGATTACGGATAATGCCTTAATCGCACGTCAATTTTTTAAACTTTTTTTTGGATATATAAGTTCATTCTTTGTTGCTTCATACGTTTTCAAATCGATTGACATAGAAACGAGATCAAAATAAATTTAAGCTTCTGATGCTTTTCTTAATTAAATATATTAGTGGTATAAATTATAAAAAACAATCAATGGATTATTAACATAATTATGACGTATTTCTCAAATGATGTAAAAATACGCTAATTCTAAAGTGGCACAATTTAATACTCATAAATTATGGGAAAAATACTGTTCAAAATAACCTTTTTTAACTATAATTTTTCAAAACAATTTATTTGCATTTAGTACTAATATTATTAAACTTTGAATACAGCCAAAAACGTTCACAACAGTTAATAACCTCACTCTTTAATTTTGAATACACTTTTACAACTGTCATCTATGAGAATTATTAGTAACTAAAACTTCAAAATGGATTGTAATAGATGAACAAAAAATTGTCGAGAGGGAGCTCTAATTTAATAGAATAGAGTGGATCATGTTACTTGTTGCCAAACGGCAACAGTATGCATTAGTGGGTTAAAATTTAGATTGTAAATGTGATTTTGTTGCTTGCAGTGAGTACGAGGACACAACCCAAAAAAGTTGTATTGATACTTGCGCGTGCAAGGCGGGAGAGTTCGCTCCCATTTGCACGAGCGAAGGCATCACTTATCTGTCTCCATGTTTGGCCGGATGTACCCAAGTCTATGGACAATCCTATGATCAGGTAAGAAATATTCTATAGTTGATATGGTTTTTTAAAAAAAGAGGGATGGGGAGCCCAGTCGGTTAGGAACTGCCTAGCACGCGAAAGGTCACAGGTTCTGGTCCGGGCATCGCCAAAATAACTGCCGACCTCGTAAACGGCCCGTGCAGCCAAAATGTCCGACGAATCCCGTGTTAAGGGAGTGCACTTAAATATCCTTCAAATTCCTAAAGCTGCGTACGATGTCGCCTATAACTGTTGTGTTGGGTGCCTATTATGGTGTGGGCTCTTCATTTGACTGTGGTTTTAAAATAAGACGCCCTTCGCCAATAGCCCTCGTGTAGCTCTAGTGAGACGATAATTTAAACCTAACCTAATCTAATGGTTAAAAAAATATAACTGCTTTGAGGAAGGCATACACGGAAGGACTCTGTCCCTTGAACCTGACCGGAAGTATATTTTTTTATTCTTCCTTGATGGGGTGCTCTGTCGCCAAGGCTCTTGTCCTGCATACGCAAGGTTCCAAGTTCGGGGCTTGGAATAGTTGGAAATATATTATAACGGCCTGTCAGTCTAGATTATATTTAAGTTGTACGTGGGCAGGCGACAATGGGTTGAACACTTCGAATGTTTTGAGTTCAATGGTTTCAAGTTAAATAAACAGTCTGGCAAAAAAATACCCCGAGTAAAGGACGTGCACGTTGAATATGCTGAAATCCCAAAATCATCGTTTAAAAGTTGCGTTGCGTGAAAATTAGGGTGTCGGCTCGCCACTTAACCAATAGTTCTCGTGTAGCTTTAGTGCAATGATAATTTAACTATACCTTAATGATGCACGAGCGTGTGATAAAAAAATGTACTTTCTTAAATGTTTAAAAAAAAATAATTATTAACGTGATAAAATTGCATTTTTTATACCGTTTGAATTTATTTGCAAAATTTTGTAAAATCTTAAAACGAACCGAGCGATTTTAACTCAGTCTGATTAATTTTCACTCCTCCAGTCTGGAAAATGCACTTCCCCTTTTGAAGTGGATTCTTTATGTGTTAAACTTCCGACAGGATCACTCCAAACGAGTGATTTTAACTCAGAGTTAATATTCACTCCTTTCTAGTGTCGAAAATGCACTTCTCCTTCTGGAGTGGATTTCACTCTTTTGTTTCAAGAGTGTATGTAATGTTCTCTTACATAAAAGTATTCCTAAATTTTTTATTTTTTTATTTATACTATTAGCTAACCTTATTCGCGAATATTTTATTCAATTGCACAAGAATGTAATTTTACTGAAATTCGGTCGCAATGTTTTTCTTCTAGTTCACATACAAAGATTGCTTGTGTCTGGGTCCCAACGTGACAGCTACAAATGGGTTCTGCCCATTAGAGTGCAACAATTTGATTCCCTACATCTGTGTCTTTGCTATTTTTGTGCTCGTCCATTCTACATCCGAAGTGGGATCAATGCTGCTGACTCTTAGGTAAGTATTATGAAATTAATAAATGGTTGATTCCACGAAAATGCGCCATGGACATCATTTTTTAAATTTCAACTTTTTTTTATTTTAAACAAAATCTACTCGGCAAAAATTCGTGACACTTTATTTTCTCTTTTTATACCGCAAAATAAACAGTTCGTAAAAAATTCGAACATTAAATTAAAAATTTGAGTTAAATATCGAACATCAAAACTTTGTCATGTCTGTCACATTTGTCAAGTCAGTCACGCTAATAAATATTTATAATATTTTTTTACTATTTATAAATTTCTTATTTTTTTTTCTTTCTGGTTGGCACATCAGAATCTTATTGGTTCCAGGTCAGAATTATATTGATTCCAAAAAAATTCTAGACTTGAAATGCATACCAGTCAAGAGCAAATGTCTCTCAAAACCTGTCTCATTTTTGTCATGTCAGTCACGGCATGTTTTAACCCTATTAATTTTAAGTATTTTCTCTTGAATGAAAATTTCAGCGTTTTTATAATTAAGACCTTTATTTGCACCACCCCATGGTAATTTTTTAACAATCAATTAACATTTTGTACTTTTTAAGAGCCAAGAAAGTTGTCTTATGCCATGTCTGTGACGAATGGAATTAGCCAAATGTTAAACATAATATCGATTTTACAATAAAAGTATATTTATGCATGAATTATTTGAAATTAAAATGAATGATAATTTTAATAATGTGGTATTTATTTTTAAAATAAATATTTAAAATTTCTTTTTAGATGCGTTGAACCAAAGGATAAAGCTATGGCATTAGGTCTTATAGCATTTGCCATAGGCTTATTTGGTAAGTTAATAAAACTTAAATATATTTTGATACCAATTATCAATTTTAGGCTAGCAATAAAAATATAATTGAATTGATCAAGTCAAAAGAGTGGTAGATGCATATTTTCATTGGAAAATATATACCTTTTAAATTTATATATTTTCCATTTCCATTATTATTATAAATCTTAAGACAAAAGTCAGTCAATTAAATTTTCTCATGAAAATCGCATTACATTGTTTGCTAAAACAACATAACTTGCATTTGAACTTAACTGAATTCATAAGGTTGAAGTCCTCTGTACGCAGAATAATAAGCACAGAAAATTGTACCTGCATTGTTTATGAAAAGGTCGCTATTACTTGTTACTAAGTGACTATCTATAATTATTCATACTTAATTGGAATATTTAAGTTGTATGTGGGCGGGCGACAATGGGTTGAACACTTCTAATATTTTGAGTTCAATGGTTTCAAGTTAAATAAAATAAGTATTTTATCTCAATTCCGTATATTCAGCTCGGTTAATAATGTAATTTTTATGCACCCATGTATGTAGTCGTAATATTGAAAATTTTGACACATAATTTCTGTTTTCACTGATCAAATCAAAATATAGAATTTTTCCATTGAGCAGCATCTTTAGCATAGGTATTCGTTATTTGATGTGATGTGCCGAACTCAGTATGTCGATCAAGAATCGACCTCGTCACTTAACTGCGGTTCAACTAAAATTTCGAGGCCTGGCTCCACTAAAAGGCCTGCCAATACTGTTGATCTAGGTAGACCATTAATTAAACTAGCCATTACTCTCGGTTTTTTATCACGCAAATAACCACTATTTCGGGCGCGCCAAGAGACAGTTTAATGTTTTTTTCCGCTTCAAAAATCCAGCAATTGAAGAGTACAAGGGAAGAAACGCTTGATTTTCTTAGAGTCCTTCCGTAATTGTGTCTATTTGGCGGACATTAGAACCGAAAAGCGGTTTCTCTTTCGGTTCCTCATTTGCGGTACAAACGTGTGTGTCGTATCACTTATCTCTGGCGTGAAAAAGGGTTGCCGCGAAAGATGAACAAAGCGAGTAACCGGTTTCTTTACGCCAGTTTAGGCTATTTCTCCCTATCATCCCCAAAGAGACTATTAAGGAAACCCTTCTACGAAATAAAGCGGTTCTTCCCGCTTCAGCGGTTCTTCCCGCTTCAATTGATTTGCATAGTACAGAAATTCAATGTTTTATCCTTCCACTTCTAAAACGGTCCAGACGGCTGTACAAAGGATTCTATAATGATATTCCCATCACAAATTACGAGGAAACAAAAATCCTGCGTAGTGAAAGTGTTAAAGTCTCCTGTAATGCACTGGGGGCTGGGGAGCCCAGTCGGTTAGGCACTCGCCTAGCATGCGAAAGGTCCCAGGTTCGGGTCCGGGCATCGCCAAAATAACTGCCGACCTATAAACGGCACGTGCAGCCAAAAATGTCCGACGAATAATACCCCGTGAAAGGGAGTGCACGTTAAATATGCCCCAATGTCCCAACGCTGCGTACGTTGTCGCCCTTAACGGTTGCGTTGGGTGCCTATTCAGGTGTTGGCTCGTCACTTGACTGTGGTTCTAAAATACGACGCTCGTCGCCAATAGCCCTCGTGTAGCTCTAGTGCGACGATAATTCAAACCAAACCAAACCCACTTGACGAAAGCTTATAAGCGGTTCTCTGAACAAGCCCACGAGCTGGAATATATATGTACCATACCAACTAAGGATTCTATTATGATATTCTTATCACAAATTACGAGGAAGTCTCCTGTAATGCACTAATGTTAAATTGGAATAAGAAAAATAATTTTTTTTTCAGGCAACGTCCCGTGTCCCATCATCTACGGGGCGGTTGTGGACTCAGCCTGTCTCTTCTGGGAAGACAACTGTGGCGAACCGGGAGCCTGTCGCCTGTACGATCCGTCCAAGTTCCGAGGGGTGTTCCACGGCGTCACAGCCGTCATCATGCTTCTGGCCTTCTTCGTGGACCTGTACGTCGTGAAGCAAGCGGAGTCCATCCAGTTCCAAGAAGAGGAAGAAGGACCGGGAGACGTCGAAGAACGCGTCCCCTTCAACGAGACGCAGACGACACTGAATGCGGACGAGAGTGCGCTGTGATTCTTCTGTTCTTTAATTCGTGCCAAAGCTCCTGCTTTGAATTCGAGTGCCGAAACTAAGTGATAATTCTATGCTTGAAAAATCGAGTGCCGAAACTAAGTGATAATTCGATGGTTGAAAATGGATACTTGATGGGTGTAACTTCGTCGGCTTGGATGGAACGGAACTTGGGCCGACGTACTCCTAAATCCAAACGCACAGTCCGCGATCGAATAGAACAAATGAAAATATTATTTAGCAACAAAAGACATCAAAACCCTTTTGAGAGTCGAAAGAAACAGACATACCAAAAGTGCAGACGATAGAACGACTTTGTTCTGAGAGGCAGCTGAATGCATCCGAAAATTCCATTTTATAGGGTGTTGTAAACATTCGATTATGTATATCGTTTTGACAGTCTGTGTGGCTTTTTTTCGGTCAAACACACAGAAAACATTGTAAATATATCATCGTGCTTTCTCGTTTATTTCAGTCAGGATATGTGATTTACCATATGGAACGGTTTTGCATCAAAAAAAAAACTTTGTTCCAAACTAAGAATTACTAAAATCTCGTTACATTGTGTGTTTTATAGAATTTATTTGAACAGTCACGACTGAAAAAAAATGAATTTTTATGCTAAAACAAATCTTATTTTATTACTGCTATTCTCCAATGACATATCTACCCAACTTAAGCACATGCTAGTTTCCTATGATTACGTGGTTGTTAAGCTAAAGAACTTTTTCAATCTCCAAGCAAGAAATACAATCCTGAACTATAATTTTTAATCTCTCACAAAGAATATGTATATAGTCTTTCATAACTACTATAAATATATGTATAAATTAACAGTTGTAATTATGTGATTTTATTGATATTTTGTATGAATATTATGGTTGTAATTTATCAGCCTGGGACCAGGATGTTTGAAGTTTTCTTAACTTATTTGTTAAGACTTGTACTTAATACTGTGTTCATTAGTCTCCGTTCACTATGTATATATTTTACCAAATTCAAGTCATTTTTTGTGGTTGGTAGGGTGAAGAAACTTTAAAAGGATGTGTTGAAAGTTGAGTGGGGAAAAAAATTATAAAGGATTATTCTAATTCAAAGTAAATTTTGTCTTTTTAATAAATTTTGAAGTATTTTTCTATTTTTTTTTTCAATTGCACATTTTTATCCACTTTTATTTATTTATCTTCTTATTTATTAGCACAAATTCAGCACACAATTTTTTTTTATAAAGCAATCATTACAAAATACAGTAAAAAAAAACATAAAAAATATTTTCATAATCATAATTAAAAATACTCCTATTCAAATAAAATTATCACATTTAAAAAAATTTGAATCGCATGTCATTTCGAATTACAATCGTTAGCATCATCTGAGTATGAAGAGCTTAAATTTATGTTCCATCGTACAAAAATTTCTAAACATAATTTGAAATCAAGCTTATTTCTCATTCCTTGTTTAAAAATTATTAGCATTCTGTAATTTGTAAGACAAATGAGCTAATGTGATTAGGATATCTTTAAAAAAAAAAAAAAAAAAAACAAGGTACAAATTTACTGTCAACTCATTAAACTAATCACTCTAATTTTATATTTTTAAAATCGTTCTTTCATAAATGATACACTAAAGCTGTCAACTAACAGAGAAATCTAATAAAATTACAAATCGTTACATAAACATCCTGGCTCTACTGATAAATGATTTTGAAAGTCATTACTTTATAAGCTTTTTTTATATTTCATGGTTCCTACTTAGGTACGACGAAAACATTGATCAGTGCTAACTACTCAGGTGTTAAAACTTTTTTTAAAAAATTAACATCACATCGGTATCAATCCTAAATGTTCACACATTTTTATGCCGTTAAATATATTATCTGTCTGTTTTTGAAACTATAAAAAAAAAATCTAACTACCCCAAAACTAAAAATGTACATAATAAATTCGAATATAAAGTGGATACTATGAATTTTTAATTATATTTTACTGAGACTATTTTAGAAATTGAAAAGTTATTTTAAATGCGAATTTGCAGAATTTATTTAATCATAAATTTATTCTTTTATTGAATTACTTTTTTTAGTTATTTTAATTTATTTACTTAGCACGATTATTATTATTATTATATACTCTAACTTTAAATAAAAGGTTGCAATTGTGATAGCATTTCTGAAATTCTAACTGTACTGCTCAAAACCATTAGGGGAGGGCATAGTTTAAACCCGTTCACCCCCAATGATTCCATTTAGAATCATCAGCTTGCGATTTTTTTATTTAAATTTTCTTTTTGCATCGTTAGGTGGAAAATCGTGTCTTTTAAAGAATTAGTTTTTTTTTTTTAACTAAATGGAAATATGGAAAACATGGCAATATAAAATTCACACTCAAAATTTTATTAAATAAATGACCATAAATTCTCAATGCTTGCATTTTTAGATGTTTAAAAATTGATTTGAATTTTTATCGAATCAAGTTTCGAATTTTTTTTAATAACTTTTTCGGAAGTTATGAAGTCCAATTTTTCCCCTTAAATTTTAGTTCAAAAATTAAGATTTTCCCCACTGTTTTTTACCATTTCATTCTCGATGCCTAATTAATATATTTAACAACATTTAGATTTTTAAAATAAAAAATTCGGACTGGAAAAATAATAAAAGTACGCGAAGTTCTCCCCTAGTTGTTTTGAGCATTATATAAAAAAGTTATTTATGTCTGAACACAAATTTGCACAAAAATATTATAGCTTTATTTGGAAAAGACTATTTTATTACATTCTCAAAGAAGAAAAATCAAGGCACCATTGCTTATTACCATTGTTGTTTTGTATAAAAATGTAACACATGATATGATATAGAATAATATTTGTTATATCATATGTATTTGTTAAATGTGAAATTTCTAAAGATATATATAATTACTTCAATGAAACTTTTGTTCGTGCTTAAAAGCTTAATGTGTTTCTCTCCTTTTGTAAAAGAGCATGTAAGCCATTTATTGTTGTTTCAAATTCACAACAAAGTTCTAAAGAGCCAATTTTAAAGATAAATACTTGATATAAATGAATGGGTTTGAAACAAATATTGTGATAGATTCATTTTTCTTGGTAAATACTTAAAAGTAATTAAAATTCGTATTCTAAAAAATGTGTATTGGAATACAACAATGCAGTGACATTTCAAGTTAATTTGAAAGAAAAATTTTGGAGATATATATTCAATTGATCATTTACACTTTTATTTATATTCATGTGGAATAATTTGTGATTTACCTACAGTTAAAAGTATTCTTTTAATTTATTATACTTTTTATCAGCATAATTTTATTTTTAGGAAATCATATATTTACCAAAACATTGCTTATTTCCCCATTTTAAATGCAAAAAATAATCTATTTAAAGTCTTTGAGGATTTTCATTAAAAATTCTTGAAATCATTAGTAATATATGTTAAGTAGAAAATGAATCTTTCTAAATGGCCCTTTATTATAAATATTTTAACTCATCATGTGTTCATTCACTTCACAAGTGTTGTCAAACCTCTATTTTTACAGATTGTAGAGCAATCTTAGAATGTTATTTTGCTATGTTGGTATATTAATGTTACATATATTTGAAAGCTTAATTATTCTGTTCTTTATGCTTCCACAATGAATGCATTTAAAGGATTTAAGGAGCCCAATAAAAGGCAAAAAATACATGTTTTGTTTCATTTTTAGTGTAAGTTCTTAAAAGGGCCTATGTCCAAACAACCTCTCAGATTCGGCTTGTCATGCGAGTGTAGTTCTAAATTATGACGTCTGACGCCAAAAGGTCCTTTATTTTAACAATATTTCAACAATTAAATTACTCAGCAATGGAAATTACAAGACCAGCCATCAGTTCTATTAGAATTAGGTAGGTTCCTTTCAGAGAAACTCGGAGCTTTTATGGTATATAGGCCCTTTTTGTACTAAGAACAATACATACATACATTTATAAAACAGGAAAATTCCCAAATATTATGAAATTTAATAGCAATCCTTTTTAATATACAATTAAAAAAATACTTAAGTGCCATTTTACTATTTAATTGACACAGATACATAAACACAAATTGAGATATTGCAAAATAAAAATATCACCAAAACAATTCCAAATATATCCAAACGTTAATAAACCTTTAAAAGAGGTTCAGACGCAGATCTTAAAATCTATTTGAAAAAGTGAAAATTTTGGTGTGCTTAGAATAATGACAAATTATTCGAAAAGCTATATATTTTAACAATACTGCAGTAAGGTAAAGAGTTTTTTAAAGGTGAATACTGTTATAATTTTTATAAATTGTTCGTATTTATATAACAGCATTGTGTAAAATTAAATTATTGTATGAAGATTAAAATATTCATATAAAAATATTTTTACTATGATTAAAGTATAATTCTATAGTTTTCAAAAATTAAAAACCGCAATGTTAAGTTAAAATTAAACATTTTTAAAAATGCAACAATTGTAAAATTACAATCTGAAACAAGATAGAAAAGTGTATATTTAAGGAGTTATTATTGAATGAAAGTGCCCTTATTTTTTAATATGTGTCTAAATTATGTGCTAAGCAAATATTTCAAAATATTTATTATTTGTAATATTAATGCAGAAATCTAATTGTAATTTAATATTAAGGAAAAAGTAAATACAATTATAATTTAAAATCTCAAAATTCCAATACAAAACTTTATTAAATGGGCAAAGTATCATGCTCAAAGAAGTAAAAATCAAAGCAACAATATAACCACTAGACTATAACATGTGATATTCCACAATTTTTTTAAAATATAATTTATTGGTGCTATTTTGTTATGGTGACAGACCAATTTTTCATAGTTTGTTATAAAAACACAAAGGATTTTTGATAACAAAAAAAAAACACATTCCAATTAAAAAAATAATGCAAGAAATAAAAAAAAAGACGAATTTCTAATGTAAAAAACCTCAAGTAGAAAAAAATAGGTTTATTTAAATTGATTTTCAAAAGAAATATATGTTATATTTCAAACTAAAATATAAAAACTATAATCAAACCCAAGGAATTAACTTGTATTCAAATTTTATGCATATCAGTTTTAATTACTTTAAACAACATGACTGTTAGACTCATATTACTTTGATTGTTCTCATGTAAAAAAAATACTTTGATAAGTACAAATAGATGAATAAATGACATAAAATAGATAATACAGACAATATACTTATAGATAATACTATATAGATACACATTATAAAACATTATTTTCAGGAATTTTAAATATTTATAGGAAAATATAAAATCTCCTCTGACATTTATTGAGATTCATAAGAAACTTCTATAGATATGTTATACAAGTATAAAGAAAGCAGCATTCTTAAAATAATATCAAAATGTAACTTAAAAAAATATCAACAAATTATTTCTATGTATTATAAGTTTTACATTATATAAAACATAGACTAGTACATAAAGCAATATAAAAGCAAATAACAGCATAAGTGCGATAAGCAAAAACAATATACTGAAAATATATACAGCATAACAGATTATAGCATCATTTACGGGACTGTGATGTTTCTGAGGTTATAAACAAGGTAAAATATTGAGTGTAGAAAATCATGTAAAATATGTATTATCACATATATTTCCATTATTAATTAAAGCTATAATTTGATGTTGATTGAATCAATTTTTACTTTATGTGCTATTAATATTAGTTTAAATTCTTTTTTCCTGCTAAATAATTTTTTTAGTGGATAATATATTTCGAATCGGCAACTTTTCGCATCATTTGGCGAATAAAATAAAATTTGACCAGTTGAAACAGAATTTTTTTATAGTATATAACCATATAGTTTTACCGTTATAACCGAGGAGTTAGTTAAAAATTATTGTTGTAATCATGGTATTATAACATTCAAATCTGTAGACAGTTCAATAGATAAAACATTTGGTTAAACTATAGAATCGTGGCCGGATATGGCGTTTTTTAAAAAATATTGCCAGGTCGAATGACTACAAACCCTGGCGTGTGCAGAGACAACCAATGAATGACCGCAGTATGGTTAACGTGACATGATAAGTAACTTTCATATTGCTTATTTCGACAAAAATTGCCATAATATCAATAAGTTGAGGTTTCTAGACTTGGAGCAAAATATCCGGCCACGATTCTTTGGTTTAACCTAACATTAAGGAGTCATAAATGATTTTTCTATGTAAACGAGATCATTGTAACTGAGATTCACTGTAGTCGAATCATATTCATCCAACAAAATATAACGTACCCAAAACACCACTTTACGGAGATAGATAGATAATGTTTATAAAATAATACCTTAAAAACATTAATAAAAATGCCAAAATTAATGTAACAAATTAACTGTCAATTGCAGCTAATTCAATACTTGCTTGATGCTTACAAAATATAAAGTACCCAAAACACCACTTTACAGAGAGAGATATATCAAGTTTACAAAGTAATACCTCTAAAACATTAATAAAAATAACAAAAATTAACATAACAAATTAACTGTCGATTGCAGTTAATTCAACATTTGGAGCTGATTTCGGATTCTCGCCATACAAATCCCTCATTCTAGGGCTCATCACGAAAACCACAATATCGCAACAAATAGCAAGAAATATAAAACCTACTGCCACACTGTGGAGATAATTCCGGAAGAGAGTGTTGTCGTAAAGCCAGCAGTTTCCTTGGTAATCACAGGAGTTGTCCCACAATATGCATGCTTTGTTGATTATGTAACCATAAAATAGAGGAAATGGTATAGTAGCTGTAATAGAAAAAAATGCGTTTGTAGCATCTGTAATTCTGTTACAATGAAACAACAGATCTTAACACTTTAATGCAAGAATTTTCTTTTCATCCCCAAAAAATATATTTGTATCTTTAATGCTCATACATTATGGGAAAAATACTGAAAAAAAATTAACTGCATTGGA
Organism: Hylyphantes graminicola; assembly: GCA_023701765.1. Lineage (NCBI taxonomy): Eukaryota > Metazoa > Arthropoda > Arachnida > Araneae > Linyphiidae > Hylyphantes > Hylyphantes graminicola. The sequence continues at coordinate 34,206,370 of CM043116.1, forward strand.
ATTTAAATAATTTCAATTTTTACTCTATGGCAAAAAACCAACTACAAAATTCCAATTTTGATAAGAAGGACTAGAAAACTACTATATATTTTTTAAAATAACCCTCTTAAACAATAATTATTTTTTCAAAACAATTTATTTGTATTTAGTACTAATATTATTATACTTTGAATACTGCCAAAGACGTCATTTCACAACAGTTAACAACTTCACTCTTTAATTTTGAATACACTTTTATTACTGTCATCTAAGAGGGTTATCAGCAACTAAAACTTCAAAATGGAATGTAATAGATGAAAAAAATGCAGACTTGTCGAGAGGGAGCTCTACTTTAATAGAATAAAGTGGATTATTTTACATGTTGCCATTTGGCAACAGTATGCATTAGAGGGTTAATAACAAAATTTATAAGTGAGCACTTGCATAGGAGGCTGCTTTTATACTCCGAGGATTTTTTAAGCACACATATTGTTATATGCCTAAGCTTTGGTTTTTTTGCAGAGTGTATTAAAACTTTAGATTTGATTAGAAGGTCACTTCATCAACTTATGCCTTAAAGTAAAGTACGGCAGAGATACTCTTAATAAATTTTAAAAAAATATGGTGTCAAATAAATAATATTAAAATATGTCTTGATTTCGGGTTAAAACAAGTAAATAAAACTAATACAACAAGAACAACATTGCTTATGTATATCTACTAAATCAAAGGAACATTAAAAATTAGTTTTAAAAAATTGTATTTTGATTCACCTACCAAATACTGATATTACAACTTCAACAGCTCCTAGTGCTAAGGTTTTATCTTGTTCATCAACACATCTAGGAAAAAATTACTTATTTTAAATATAGATATCATTTCAAAAATAAAGAGACAAATTTTTTAAATGAGGGGATTTATAAAGGTTTTTAGAAATACAATTCACTCTGCTACATTACGTTCTGCATTTTGCAGCTGAAAAAATCTCCCTTGTTTATACTTATGCTTAATATGATAAACTATTTAAACTAATGTGCTAAAGAATTTCATTTAAAATATTTAAAGGCTTTTAATAATTATTCAACATATTTGAATTAAAAAAACAATGGACTACAATTGTTTTACATTGAATATGGTAATTTTTTAAGCATTTAGGCACCTAGAATACAATTTGATTATGAATTTGTGGTTTAAAATCAAAGTAACTGTACAAGAGAAAATGTAATTTCTTTAATAAAATGTAATAAAGACAAAAAAATATTTAACTACCTAATCACATCAAATGAAATGAGTTTCTTTATATTGTTGTAATAGTAAGTGCCATAATAAACATTAAAAATATTTTTTCATTTGATGTTAAAAGGTGTAATGATCACACGACAGAAATAACATTTTCTCACCTTAAAAATATTTCCAACTTTTATTAATAAACAAGTTGTATTTTAAGAAAACTTTCCAATAACTACAATTAATTCTAATCTCATTATCAAATTTGTTATACAATTTATTAAAATAAAAAACATTTATAATTTAATATGAAGGGTTTTCAACAATAATGGTTAACTGAAAGAAGTAGAACACGTGTTGATTAGCTTACATTGTTCAACAAAAAAAAATGTTATGAAAGGCCATCTTACCGGAGATTTATTAACACATTTCCAACACGAACAGTTGCCGATAACATTTTAGCAACAGTAATAATGGCTATGTATGCAATGAACATTGAGCATTCCTCAGGACAAAATCCCTTAATAGCAGAATATTTTAAATCTTCATCGCTAGGTATTATGCAGGAACAGTTATGAAAACTCTGTGAGAACAAATAAAAAAAACATTAAATTTTGCTGATATAAGTAGCAATTAAAATTATATTACTTTCCAAGATACACTTTTTAGCATTGTGATCAAGTGTCTTCTATTTAACATTAAAAAATTCCCAATTACTTAACTGTTTAATCTCTATTGCACAGTTATCCCTATTAACAGTATATTTCATTTTAATACATATTTTTAAATAATGACAGACAAAACAATTTCTAAAATATTATTATTAAAAAAATATATATTTCTTTCTTTTCCTCAAAAGTTCAATTAGTAACAATTTTTTCGAGGTTTGTATTTTTTTCTTCTGCATTCATTTTTAGGGCAAAAGTTTTATTTTAAACCTATTACCAACTATCGGCAAGAAAAACTAAAACACGAACATTAGCTTTCTTTTTAGATTTACTTAATTAAACAAAATGGAAGACAAGTGAAGACCATCATCCTGAACAATTTGTATACGACAAATTAGGTTACAGAAAACACAAATTTAAAAAGTGAAGATGATAATGGTATTCATAAAGTCGAGGTAATGGGTTAAAAGAGTTTTTTTTATCAGCAAAATTTAATTATATAAATATGTTATATTGAATAAGTAACAAATTGTGCATTTGGTAATAAATATATGTAAAATAAGTCGACAGGGAAACATAGTTAAAAGTGGTTCTTCTTTCTCAACTGTTAGGCATGGTGAAGAGATAAATTGACCGTCTGAAGTCGATGAGAGATCAGGATGGAATGCCCTAAAGATGGCGAAAAAATCTGCAACTCTCTCAGACCGGACCAATCAGAACAAGGAATTTGTTATGAGAAAAGTTTTAAAAGGTCAACGCGTAGGTGGGTGAATCATGAAAGTTCGTGGGAAACCGATTAAAGAGGACTGATTGTCGCGACAGGGTGTGGTTGGAATGTTAAAGTGCTAATTGATCTTAAGGGTAATTGAAAGGTAATTAAGTTGTGAAGTTTAATTGTGGGTAAAAAATACAAGTTTTTTAGGAGTTTAAGTCTGGATATGTCATACATACTAACCATTTTCCCATTTTCCAATATGGAAGAGCTGTAGCAACCAGCTGAGCATGGAGAAAAATGCGTCCGGTTATTTATATCACATATAGGACTAAAAATATGACTATCACAGGTACAATTACCGTTGCATTCCTTAGGCTCAACAGCTAGTCTGTAAATGAACAGGAAAAATTAATACATTTTATTTAATTTTAATCTCTCAAAAAACATGAAATCGATCAGGAGTTAATTGAATTAACAAGGACAACTCTGAAATATTTTTTATAAATATGATTATGGTGTATTATAATTCTAACTGTGTGAGCATCGTTATTTTTTTTCCCTCACCCTACTTGGGTTTGGAAAGCAATTGCAATTAACCTAACAGTAGAGCTTCAAACAAAGTAACAAAAAAGTAACAAAGTAACAAAGCTCAAAAACAGTAACACTAGAAAACTACATTAAAGAAAGAGCTTTCAAAGTTTGCCTTGTAATCAGAGCCATAGGAACATTTAAATCAATGTTATTGCTTTAAATAGTCTTTATTAAAGAAATATTTAAAGTTGGACTTTTTGGCAGGCTTTTCCGAAAAGTGCCTAAAAAAACTACAACATTTGCATGCTTGGGAACACCAAGAATATTTATCCTTTAAGTTTAAGTATACAAGATTATACAAAATTGGAATTTCTAGTAAAAGTGAGACTCACAAAGAATCTGTGTGTTCTTGTAGACTAGGAGATTCACATCCCATGAAGAATGCTGACAAAAGAGCAACAGCCGCACAGAGTTCAACAAATAACATGTAGCCAACCAAGGATCGGGCTTTTGGTTTCAATTTGTGAAGGCAAAAGCCACTAAGGAACACACCAATCACCATTGCAGTAAGTGTCACATTCCCTGATAAAAATATTAAAAAAACATGCTTTGATGTATACGAATTGAAAAAACAGCATAATTTAAGTAAAATCTTTCTTTTAAAAGTTATTAAATTTATTTTGAATGTGTATGCTGTACGTTTTTGAAGTAATAAAAAAATACAAGGTAATATGAGGCTATAAAAATGCAAGATAATAAGCGATCTTAATAAGTGATAAAAATAAAATGTGATTATAAATAAGTACTATTAATTGCTACATAACTTGTTTATTATTAAAAAAAAACTTTAAATTGTTGCATACACAGTACAGAAATTCTATTCAAACTGAAATTATAAACAAACAAGAATCATGTAATATTCTGATATTGTTTAATAAAGTGCTTCAGTATTCCTTGTTTGTAAATTACAGTATAACCTTCATTATCCTATCTACTTGGAACCGGAGGTAGATTGGAAAATCGAAAATTCGGGGTAATAGAAAATTTTCAAGTAAAATAGTAAACCCTCTTTTACGGAGGTAGTCTGTGGATCCTAAATACTCTCTAGTTTTGGCCCTGTAAACATTGGATTTTAGTGTTAAGTTACCTCTGAAATTGAGCCCTGAAACACGAGCAACTTTTGATTTGCCAGAGATTCTCGGGTTTTTTTCATTGCAGTAATTTACTGATTTCAGTAGCTGAAGATTCTTCATCTTTTATAATCACAGTAGATTTCTAGAGTAGATGTTAAAATCAAAAATTGCTCGGTTTAACTCTTTGGTGAAAAGTATACTTTTGTATGAAATGGAAACATGGAAAATTACTAAAATACAAAGTAAAAGAATTAATAGCTGGCAAAACAGATGTTTATAGAAGATCATGGGAATTCTCCGGCCACAAACAATATCAAACATAGAATTTTACAATAAGATCAAACAAGAACCGCTGGCAATAAATATTAAGTAGAGAAGGTGGAAATTAATTGGTCATGTCCTACGAATGCCCCCAAGTCAAATTCCAGCAGTAGCACTGACATGGGCCAACGATGGTGAAAGAAAAAGATTACGGCCCAAACTACCATTTAGAAAAATGATGAAAGACGAGAGGAACCAGGCTGGATGGGCGAGCTGGTCAGAAGCAAGAGCTGCTGCACACAATCGGCAGGAGTTGACGTAAAAAGCTTAAAGCCTTATGTGCCACCAGGGCAAAAAGAGGACTAAGTAAGTAAGTAAGATTTCTAAACTTGATTTCTTTTGTGAACCGAGAATGACTTTATTAGAGCAACTTTTTTATGTTACTCGCGAATGGTCAGTTAACGGCTGCTGACATCTATTGGGATTAATAAAAATTATTTTCTAATAGAAAAAAGATTGAAAAATCGAATGATGTGCTTTTTGATATCATAAAGGCTATAGACGACCAGAAAAAAAAATTCAAAAATGATGATGCCACATTGTCATTGGGACTGAAAAGGTGAAAAGAGAACTTAAAGTGGTAGAACAAAGAAAAATTTTCATGTGAAATCATCAATACAAATGACACAAAATACCTGAAAAAAAGCTGGCAGAAGAAGCTGTTTTCCGATACTGGCTTTCTATGTATTTGGGCATAAACACCAGGTATCCAAATAATCCATTTATTTGAAAAGTAATACTCATGGTGTGAAACATTAATATTGGATTCTTCATCAGCTTCTTCAAGGCAGGCAATAACTCTAAACAAGAATTTATCAAATATTAAAAAATGTATTTTAGTATAATACTACCTTGAACAAAAAGTTCCTGGAATAACCACTGTGAAGCGCTCCTATCGTTTCTATTTGAGTTTTGATTTTTTTTATAAGTTAGTACATCTGGTGTTGATATTCCCTCCAAATCTTAGCATCATAGCTTGACATTTGCAAAAGTTACGTAGCCAAGAGTGCATCTATCTCTGTGTTTTTTCGATTTTTTACAATTTTAGAAACAGACTTAAATTTGTAACAACGAACTTGTATCAAAATTTGCGGATGGATCTATAGGCAAGTTCAAGTCCTCCGCTATCCCCCTGATGGTTAATTTGTGGCTAATTATTTTATTTTATCAATGTTTTCATCGGTTTACAATGTCTATTGTCTGCCACTGTGTTCACCATCTTCGATGGACTCAAGAACTTGTATCACATTTTGCGTAAAAAGCGGTTCAAAAGTGGTCGGGCGTCAATCTAAGATGATGACTGCAGTGGACGACAATCGACATCGAAAACCGATGAAAACATTGATAAAATAAAAGGTCTATAACCGCAAAAAAGGATGGTTAATAACCGTAAATTAACCATCAGAGTGATAGCGGAAAATATAAAATTTTTTATATATATCAGTCTGCAAAATTTGATACAAGTTCGTTGTTGCAAAGGCCCTCGCCAGATAAGACGGTGAAAAATGCCCCCATTCCAATCGGGCTAATTTTTTTTCTGAAAATACCTCATAGTATGGACAACTTCTCAGCCAAGTTTCAGCTCAAAAATATGACGCATTTTTGAGTAAAAAATTAAAGTTTTTTTTCTTTTTAAATTGATTATTCCCTGAATATATTTGATAAATCCAAAAAACTACTCATGAGTTTTTAGATATCATTGAGTAGTATTCTCAGAAAAATCCGCTCATAAATCTGATCGAGCGATCATTCTTAAAAATGCAATTTTATTTTTCAAAAAAAAATTTCATGCCAAAATCGTTTGGTCACAACTTAGGATTTTGTCTCTACATATTCCTCTATTATCAATATATAATATTTTTTTTTTCAGATTTTTAAAATTATTGGACGATAGTTTAAAAAAAAAATTCTTAAAGCCTGATTTTTTTGCTCTAAAATCCATAGATTTAGAAATAGCATGCCCACCGATTGCGCAATCCCGTACAACGCAATGATGCGTGATGAATCCACATTTCGTCGTTTTCGCAATGCATCACGGGATACTGATTCACAAAACTGGTTTTTCCGAAGAGTTACATACAATAAAAACTGCATTTTTAACTTGCTTCTTTTGTGAATATATACCTCATGCCTTACAGAAATTATCAATACGCATGCAGCTATAAAATTATGCTAGCGAAACTTGTAAAAAGTTTTAATTAGTTAATATTGAATATATATATTTTATTAGTCGAATTATCTCATGGTGCCATCTGGTGGCGTATGGCATGCCATGTGCAAGAGCTTGCGAACTGCCTTATGGGATAATGGTTAACAAATGGCTTCACCTTTCCCCCTAGAGGCAGATCTGCTACTTTCTAAATCTATGCTAAATTCTTTAGTCCGAAAGAAATTCTCCCAGATTGAATTTTCCCGCCCTTGTTAGGAGTGCCATCTGCCGAGTAAGTAGTGCGAAAAGTCAGGTTTTAAGAATATTTTATTTTTTTTAAACTATCGTCCAATAATTTTAAAAATCTGAAAAAAATATATATTATAGATTGATAATAGAGGAATATGTAGAGACAAAATCCTAAGTTGTGACCAAACGATTTTGGCATGAAATTTTTTTTTGAAAAATAAAAATGCATTTTTAAGAATGATCGCTCGATCAGATTTATGAGCGGATTTTTCTGAGAATACTACTCAATGATATCTAAAAACTCATGAGTAGTTTTTTGGATTTATCAAATATATTCAGGGAATAATCAATTTAAAAAGAAAAAAAACTTTAATTTTTTACTCAAAAATGCGTCACATTTTTGAGCTGAAACTTGGCTGAGAAGTTGTCCATACTATGAGGTATTTTCAGAAAAAAATTAGCCCGATTTAAATGGGGGCATTTTTCACCGTCTTATCTGGCGAGGGCCTTTAAAACCATTTCCAAAAAATCGAGAACACACACAGAGATAGATGCACTCTTGGCTACCTAACTTTTGCAAGTGTCAAGCTACGACGCTAAGATTTGGAGGGAATATCAACAAAAGATGTGCCAACTTAGCAAAACAAAAAAAAACTCAAATCGAAACGATGGGAGCGCTTCACAGTGGTTATTCCAGGAACTTTCTGATCATGGTAGTAAAAGTAATTACTATTGAAGGGATTTCAGTTATGAGGTCTGAAGAGTTCTTACATGAAAAAAAAATTCTTAACATGTATAAATTGTAATCTAACAAAACAATATAATTATACAAATAACTAATCCTTAGCAACCTACTTCACTTATTTCCAAGCATAAATATAGATTAAATTTTTAAAATCAACAATCCATTAAGATTGTATTGCATGAAAATATAAAAAGTTTATTACCATAAAATGAGTTTTTGGATGTATTAATTTCTTCTTCTGTAGTCATTTTATTATGGACAGCCAGATGTTTTGGGAACATGGCAAGTGGAAATGACACTAGAAAAATAGCCAATCCAAGTACTAAAAATCCTATCCACCACGCTCCAACCCATTTTGGATCAGTATTATCAAATCCAGGATTCACTAAAAAAGGGAATTCACTTTAACTATTACACTTCTATTAATCTTTAATGCATATTATTTTATCATCTTTTGATTCGTTGAACTTTATTAGAGTTCAACAATTTATTACAGTTTACCTTTATAACAATAGATCATAGAGAATATAGTAAAATATCCCAATATAATCCTATATATATAATAGGGAATATAGTGTTTTATGAGCTAATTTTAGCATTGTTTCTTTTGAGGCTGTTCTAACTAAAAGTACAGAAAACTAACATTAAATTGATTTTTACTTAATCATGTGTCCAGATTTTATAAATACCTTACTGTTTAAAATAGCATATTTTTTGTGCAAAAAATGTTTAGGTAATTAATGACGAAAAATTTTTATTGGGAAAATTAGGCAATCAAAATTTAGAGGCATCCATACAAATACAACTAGATGAAGATTGAATTATAATAATACACTTTGAATAGTGTTTGTGTTAAATTGATGATACCGACATCTTAATGAAAACAAAGGAAACAAGCACACTCATTAAAATTTGCATACCAAACAAATTTAAAGTGCACCAGAACTCTGTAAATGATTATTTTTCTTAAAAGAGAACTATGCTTTAATTATAAAGTTCCTATTATTATGAAAGAATGCCATAAAAAAATAACTTATTCTTAACGAAGGGAAGTGTTAGCACAACAAATATAAGCATAATTATGTTTATAATATATATCTTTACAAAACAGCTCTTACTCATAGGATCTTCGTAGTACTTCAAACAAAAAGAAGATAGCAGGAATCCCAATGTTGGTCCAATTATCCTCAGAGAAAAAGTTATACCTATAGTAAAAAAGTTTAATAGTTTCACAATAATTGTATGTTTACGCATTAGTACATCCTTAAGCAAAAGAGCAGTGGATAGCAGTTCAAAATATACAAAACTGTTTTAAAAGATTAGCAATAACCACTCTAACAAGATAAAAGTTGCTGGTTTTTAAAAAATTGTTTTCAATAAATGTTGAGTTGCATCACAATAAAGAGCATATTTTTTGACACAGCAGGATTATTAACTGAAATTTTTATAAAAGGTTAGAAGTTATTGGCTAAAATATTGACAATGATTGCAAACTTTCACAGACATTAGGGTTTGATAGATGCACTTTTTGGCGTTGTTGGTTGTTTACCTGTTAATTTTTTCAGTCCATAGGCCACTAGCCTATGGAAACACTCAATTACATAATTTGGTTACCTCATTGGAAAACCAAAAATCCCGTACTATTTTTTTAATTATTAATAAAGGATTTGTGTATTATTTTATTTATAGCTTAGGGAGTTTGACAAACATATGCAATTTCTTGAACAATCATAGCTTATGGCTAGAGATACAATAGTTAAATGTGAAAACAACTTTTATCATCAATTTTTTCATTAGTATAAAATTTTTCATCTGTTTCTGAACAGTTAGTTAGACTATAAAAGCAAGCCAAAGACCATAGTTTAACTGGTACAGTAGACTCTCACTTAACGGTTTAACCGGGCTGAAAATTTCCACCCTTAAAATGTTAAAAATAGCTGAAATTACAAGTTTTTGGTTATTTCAATCGGTTTTCCGTGTCGCACATGTTTCAAACGCGTGGTTTGTTCAGGAGAATGGGGGGGGGGGGGGGGGCACTTTTTGACATTGGAAGGCTGTTGGGATCGACTGTCAAATTTCCGAACTTCGACAAAAAAAGATCAGATTTTTTTAAAGGTATGTAATCAAAAATGCAAAAAACTAATAATAATATATAAAATAACCTGAAAAATTACATCTTATTTCAATTGTACATGTATTTCATTATAGTCCAGGCAACGAAGGCTGAAAAAAGGGTCTAGAGGGAAAAATTTTGAACACAATTTTTGACTTCATAACTTTGTTTAGACTAGTTAGGAGGTAAACATATTAAAAGTCCCCGCCCCTATCCCCTGTGCTAAAGGGGGGGAGGGGGGTTGAATGTCCCATTTTTCGGTTTTTCGCTTATATCTCGAAAACTATGCGTTCTAGCGATATAATTGTAATACACAAAATGAAAGCTGATTAAATTTGCTACAAGCTGCACTCCTCAAGTGTTTTAATATCTTGTATAGTTTTCGAGATATCCGCTCTTGAAAGTCAGTGATTTTGGAGAAAACACTTCTCCCCCCACATTTTTCCTCTTTTTTGACCGGATAACTCTTCAATAATGCACCGAAACACTAAATTTTGGCCCTGGAGTGGAAGATAATTTAATTCTTTTCAATAATATATCTTATTTTACTATTTTATCTATCTTCCTTCAAATTTTAAAGCGGTTTCAGTGTTGAGTGAAGAGGGTACATGCAGTCCCATAGAGCTAATGCATATGTTTTGAAATCGCAACTTTTGCAAAAGAATTGGTTTGCCATGTTATTCCATTTTCACAAGGTATTAGAATCATCATTACATAAATTTAACACAAAATTGAAAAGAAAATATCTTCCGGTTATTTAATTATTAATTAATAAAGTTTTAAAATAGTGGCGCCATCTGCTGCATATGTTTGCCATTTTAAAATTTCAAATATATATAATGAAATAGCTAGATAATATTTTCGTATCAAATTTGTTTCATTTCGATGTTATGTTGATTCCCGTACCTGGACAAAAAGGGCTAACATGGCAAAGCAATACATCTGTTTAAGTTGTTATTCCAAAACTAATGCATTTGCTCTATGGGACTGACAACACCTCATATGTACCCTTATTCTATACAGAACGTCTAAATACAACAGATACTCATTTTGTAAGCACGTCGTTACTTTAATATGTTATCTATTTAATTTCATTCGTCAAACCCCAGTGTGAGAATGGTCAGATGCTATTCCTGTTCTTCATCTTCGGAGTCAATTTGAGGGACCCCGTTGACACTGTTCTAATGGTAAGTTTGGCATGCTCTGGGACCTTTGAGGCTTGCCATTTTTGCTGCTATACTTGAGCTGACAGTCTTTCTTGCATCGTCCGAACATAATTTTCAGAACATCGTCAGGTGCTGCTGCTAGCTCACTGTGCACTGGGACCAGCAGAAGCGCTATCGAATCAAGAAGTCGGTTGATATCCTTTTCACTGCTTTTTTGCGCTTTTTCTGTGCCAGCTCAAACTGTAGTTGTAAAAAATCAAGTCTCAAATGTTCCTCAGAATGCCAAAATTCCCAGGGGACTAGCCTCAATTGGGTCTCTCAAGTTGACTCCGAAGATGAAGAAACACAGGGGGATCATCTGACCGTTTTCCCTCTGGAGGAAAAGAAATGAAATCGATAAAATATTAAAATAACAACGTACCTACAAAATGAGTATCAGTGTTATTTAGACGTTCAGTAAAGAATGAGTGTACATAAGAGGGATTGTCCGCCCATAGAGCTAATGCAATAGTTTTGGAATAACAACTTCCGCAGATGTAATGCTTTGCCATGTTAGCCCTTTTTGCCCAGGTAAGGGAATCAACGTAACATTGAATGACGTAAATTCGAAACGAAAATGTTATTTCGTTATTTAATTATATAGTTTTGAAATTTAAAAATGTCAAAAATATACAGCAGATGGCACCACTAACTTAAAACTTTATTAATTAATAATTAAATAACTGGATGTTATTTTCTTTTCAATTTTGTGTTAAATTGATGTTATGATGATTCTAATACCTTGTGATAAAGGAATAACATGGCAAAGCAATTCTTTTGCATAAGTTGCGATTTCAAAACTTATGCATTAGCTCTATGGCACTGCCAGTACTCTCCTCCCTCAACACTGAAACCGCTTTAAAATCTGACGGAAAATAGATAAAATAGTAAAATAAGATATATAATTGAAAAGAATTAAATTCTCTTCCACTCTAGGGCCAAAATTTAGTGATTCGGTGCATTATTGAAGAATTATCCGGTCAAAAAAGAGGAAAAATGTGGGGGGAGAAGTGTTTTCTCCAAAATCACTGACTTTCAAGAGCGGATATCTCGAAAACTATACAAGATATTAAAACACTTGAGGGGTGCAGCTTGTAGCAAATTTAATTGGCTTTCATTTTGTGTATTACAACTATATCGCTAGAAAGCATAGTTTTCGAGATATAAGCGAAAAACCGAAAAATGGGACATTTAACCCCCCCTCCCCCCTTCAGCACAGGGCCTAGGGGCGGGGACTTTTGATATGTTTACCTCCTAACTAGTCTAAACAAAGTTGTGAAGTCAAAAATTGTGTTCCAAAACTTTCCCTCTAGAACTCTTCGTTGCCTGGACTATTAGGCAAATATCATCAATAAACAGAAGTGCAATCAAATAAACATCTAAATTTCAATTTATTTAATTTCTCCGGTTTAACCGGATTTTCGTTTAACCGGCTTACCATCGGTCCCGTTTAAGCCGGTTAAGAGGGAGTCTACTGTATATCCTTCCTAGTAAGAATCTATAAAAAGATCTATAAAGTATACCAGTACTATACAATGAATATAATTAATACCTAGGTAGAATGGAGAGTTTTTCCCTTTTACATTGTCATCCATGTAAGGTGTGCCAACTGTATAATAAGCTACTGAACCAAAACCATTTAAAAAGTTGGCTAAAAAGAGTATAACAATAGCTATGATATTATGAACTAATTGCGAACACTTGTCTTCTTTTGGATCTTCATTGCACAGATAACTAACTTTAGTTGAACGATGAGACTTTATGCTTGAACCAAATAAAAAATATGGCAAAGAACTAAGAAAGCAACCTAAGACTGTTATCATCATTCCAAATGCAACAAGTCGAGGTTTATGTAGTGATTTTCCAAAATAACCAACGAAAATGCCAAAAAAGGCTGGACTCAAATTATCTGCAATGAGAAGTATTCCAGTGATCCAACTGTCAAATGAATAACGTTTTTCTAAAGTGGACAAAATGCCGACGAAGTAAGTAAAATAAGCTCCTTGTAAAATGCTTATCAAGGAAAAAAATATCAAGAAAAATCGTGGGTGAGCGAATCTTTGGAGACATTTCGGATACCAATTCCCGATTCCACATGAAGTATCTGATCTATTTTCTGAAGTATTCCTGTCACTGTCACCAGAAATAAATGTAGTATTCTCCATCGTTAGACTTAACAGTTATTGAGCACACATGAAATGCAAAGCATCAAATTACACTACATAATTCTAAAGATATCTATTCATTATGGTGTAAATAAATAGAAGAAATATTTTGTAAACATTGCACGTTTGAACACTTTTAAAAACATCTCCATTTTTGTATTTTGTGTTTGCTTACGATGTCTTTTCAGTTACTGAGAGTTTTAACACAGCTAAACTGAATAATAATAATAAAAAAAGAAATCCTGTGAAATACGTTGAAAACTTCCAAAGTTTATAACAAGACAAGATATGTTTAATTAATTGATTCATTTATTTATTAAATGAATTTTTAATTTTAATGATTTTATGAGAAATGTAAATGTAAAGCTCAAGACAAAACTTTTTTTTGTTACGAACCAGTAGCAGTCTAGAAAACAAGTAAACAAAGCTGAACTATTCGAAGTTTCGAATTCGACACAAAACTTAATTCTGTTTAACATGTTACATACCTATGGATTTTGCGAAACTCAATTCGAAAAATATCATACGGATTTTAAACTATTGACTTGAAACAGGAATTTTCCTCTGGTGCGTTATGTCAACCAGATTTGCCTTAATTTCGCTCCAGTTGTGAATTTCCCGGTAACAGTTTCAGAAAAGTTAACTAACAAAGTTGCTTTTGATTAAAAGACATAGGCGATATTAAGAGTATTTGTTAATGTCTATTTAAGGTGTGTCTTTGTATGTATGGGGGAAGGGGGTACTGTAATTATAAGTAAGGTAATTTTGGTAGCATGTTATAATTGAATCGGTGAGTGCAGAAACCACTTCAGTCAAAAAAAATCCGAAAACTCGTTTTCAATGAAAATAAGCGTAGAAAGGCAAGATCCGTGTTGGGTACAAAAACTATGTTAGTCTGTTGAGTAGTTCCGTAAATACAGGACGTTTGTTTCGAGTGTTTAGTGCAGAAATAGAGGAGGAGTTATTACGTTTTTTCTCCCTCCTGAAAAATTTGAAATTTGTGACTGACTTTTCTGCACTCACCGATTCAATTGTCATCCAGTTAAGGGAAAATTAGACTATGCACGTTAACTATCAGTTAACACGATCCATCTGTGTGTCCTGCTGAATTAGGGCATCTTACCACATGAAGATACACAGGCGGCTATATATTCCGCTTACAGCAGCTTTGTCTTGCAGTACCTACTTTTTGACACCATGAGCATTGGATAACACACAACAGTCATGTATTCAAATCCCTTTCAATTATCACAATTTCTTTGGTTAAAACCCCTCTACAATCCTCACCGTAGCTGTCCTCTGAATGGACTATATATCTATGGGACTTGTTTAATGTGAAATCATAGTCCAATGTCTTAATGACATGTACATTGTTGTTTTAGGTTTTGGCCTTATCACTTATATGAAGATACACAGGCGGCTATAGATTCCACTTACAGCAGCTTAGTCTTGCTGTACCTACTTTTTGACACCATGAGTATTGGATAACACACAACAGTCATGTATTCAAATCCCTTTCAATTATCACAATTTCTTTGGTTAAAACCCCTCTACAATCCTCACCGTAGCTGTCCTCTGAATGGACTATATATCTATGGGACTGGTTAATGTGAAATCATAGTCCAATGTCTTAACAATATGTACATTGTTGTTTTAGGTTTTGGCCTCATCACTTAACTTGCAGTTAAAAATCATGCTGCCTTTGTGTCTCTAGCCCAATATTATTTCAACCAGATAGCTTAACGACGATATTTGGTTGTAGTATAAAATTTTGGATACTTAATTTGTTTTATTAAATGCTTGAAGAAGAAAGATGTAACCATCGTAATACTATCAAGAATACCTACCATGTAATTCTCAGATTAAAAGAGTGGTGTGGGATAGTTAAAATGCCATTAAAAAGCTGTAGAAATTCAATAATTGTTTTTTTTTTTAATTCGGATTCAATCCCCAAAACATTAGTTCAATCTGCAATAATTTTTTATTTTGTTATAGATAATAAAGATAGTTAAAAAGTTCTTGTTCATAAGTAAATTTTAAAATGCCGGTAAAGCTTTTTGGCTTGCAATACAGTTAAAAGTTAACTTTAACTTTCTATATTTTAGTTGTTCAGTGTTTATGAAATTCGTATCAACTCAAATTTAAATTAACAAATGTATAATTAATTTTAGGAAGCACCAGACTATAAAAGATGACTTTGGATTATGAAAAGTTCAAAGCCCAAGCTCAAGAATTCATTTCCATATCCGAAAAACTAAACGACGCTTGGATCATCCGAACTTTGAAAAACAAGTCAGACGAGATATATTTGGAAAAAAGAATAGTGAAAGCTGAACTTGAAACAAACGACAGCAATAAACCTCCTGTTCAAGAACACATTGATCCTAATCTCACAACATTTGTTTATCATATAGTATATAGTCAAAGTTACTCGGTTCCCGTACTTTATTTTAACGCACATTTTCAGAATGGCAAGTCTTTAAAGCTGGAAGAAGTATGGGCATTGGTGCCGAACTGCTATAAAACTGAATCAAGTACCAAGTGGGAAATGATTACACAACAGGAGCATCCGAAATTAGGCATTCCATGCTTCGGGATACATCCATGTCATACCAAAGATTTAGTATTACCTTGCTCTACTTCGAATTATTTAATTACCTGGCTAAGTGTTGTAGGGCCAGTAGTTGGATTAAGTCTGCCTTTAGAGTATGCCAAATATACTTAAATATTTTATGCTTACTTCCACAGTTTGTCTACAGTTACACATGAAAATAGAAATTGTGCACAGCATATGAATTTATATAAAATATTAGTTAATAATTCAATTTATAGCATAAAAATGTTTTAGTAACTCTGTATATATGAATTAGATTTTGTTACTAAGCATCAAATATTTATTTTAATAAAATTATTTCTTCCCTTGTTAAACTTGAGTAAAGATTGTCGAATTTTTTTTATATTTTTAAATCTAGGAAATTTACCCACCTAAGTATTACTTGTATTTAAAAGAAGATGAATTAAAAATATAAACTTTGCTAAAATTAAGCAGTACAATAGTAATTCATCGATATTTAATTCTAATAAATTTCCAAATACAGTACAGTCCCGATTATCCGATTTCCCGCTTTAACCGAGCTTTAAAATATTTCTAGAATTTTTGCGAACACTACCGAAAAAGAATTCTGAGCAGAGAAAAAGAGAAGCAATCAAAAAATGAGAATTCACAGAATGTGCTTGTGGGAAGAATGTGAATGTGCATGCTTCCCACCCCAGAAAATCTCTCATACAGATGGACTAAAAGCTATCGAAAGTGCCATTGAATATATAGAACAAACAAGAAGAAGCGACACCAGCAATCCTGTTATCTTTAAAAAAAATGTGAAACATTACTGCGGAGAAACGCCAAAATAACACAAAACAAAAAACAATTAAGGACTTTTGTAAGTGACAGAACTCTTTAAATGTCATGCATATGAATTATGAATTGTGCGTGGTCTGTATAACATTTGTATTGTTAAAATATACACTTAGACATACACAATTGTTTTATTTACATTTTTCGCTTTAACCTAGTTTTCGGTTATCCGAGCTAGTCTCGGTCCACATTAACTCGGATAATCAGGGTTCTACTGTAATATATAAGTTAAATTACTAGGTTTCAAATACAACTTGTTAACAATGAAAACAGTTTTGGCTGTAGAAATTGTGAGGCTCCATTTCAGAATTAAATCATTAGCATTTACCAAAAGCTTCCCCTCGTGTAGCTCTAGTGCAACAACAATTCAAACCTAACCCAACCAAAAGTTCCATAGTTAAAGTGCTAAAATCTTTATATTGATAATATGAAGAGCCAATTAAAAAATCAGTTACAAGAAATCAAAACAAATTTTGAAAAATAGATTGCAGAGCTGAAGCACAGAAAACTTAAGTGAATTTAGTATATTCTCATGCATAAAGAGAGAGAAAATGCATGAAATTTTGTTGTTCAATGAAATAAGAGAGCACAAATAAGTTTAACTTAATTTTAATAAAACATTACACTCTATTTACATAAAAAATAACCAAGTAGTTAATCCTTCCTCCACACACAAAGAGTACAAGGATTAGGAATGGTGTAACAGTCATGAATTTACATTTCCAAATGTTGCATGCTAACTTAATCAGATTATTTTAATTTCTAAGAAACTAGATTTTTTTTTGCTATTTTTCCATATATAACAACATTAGTAAACTATTCACAATTTTGTTCACTGATTAGGTACTTTTTTATGTTTGGCATTCGGAATATAGGTCGATCAACATTTTATAAACTTTTGATTTTTCAATAGATTGAGTTTTGCACCAAATTACAATTTGCATTAGCACCCGTTTACAGAAAACAATCATTAAAATTTCTCCTACAATATTTGATTATTTTAAAAACAAAGTAATTATTCACAATTTTTGAACATATAAATAGCATAATTGCATGCAAATAAAATAAAAGTGTAATTTCAACATGGTGTACTCAAATGAAATAATATATACATAATTATTAAAATTTTATATTATATAACCCTTATCACACACATAAGTTTAACCAACTTGGTAAAATCGACGTTTTCACACTTACCAAATCCATATAAAAATGTATCACAATTCATTTTGCACGAGACCAAATTGATAAACTAAGCAAAAAGTATATAAAAAAATCATTAAAATAATTTTTTTAAATTCTCATAACTTATTAGGAAACAACTTTTCAGTGCTTGCATTTAAAATTACTATTTTGATTATTTTATGCTTGCCTAGGAATTTCAGTGATATAATTTCAGAACTGCTTTCTATTGCAGAAACACTAAAACTAGTCAGATCATTCTTGGACATTTTAAGCAGAGAGCCACACAACAGTTAAACGCTAAACTAAATTTTGCATATAATGCACCAAAAATTAAAAATATTTACAAAAGAATAAAACTTCACTCATTTATATTGACTAGCACAGGAATATGTGACCATAGCAACAGCACAAAATTATACTACCTGTTAAAAGCACAAATAGCAGTAAAAGTGCAAAAAGTTGGAAGAGATTGAACCTCCTATTCAACAGTTTAACAAAACTTTAACCATACAAAGTATAAAATGTAGATCTTAACATTAGATGTAATAGGTTTTTCACAATATATTGGACACAATGCAAAAAGCACAAAGTATTTATATTAAAAGTTTGTGAGGTCAATTATTTTGGGTAGCCGATCTGATTTTATAGCTTATTTTGTATTCTAATACGTCTTTCTTAATTAGAACATTACATAAGCCTATAAAATCAATGGTATTAGATAAATGAAAAAAGGCAGGTGACATGCAAATTAGGGTTTATTACAATTGGTATGAAAAAAAGTCAACGCCACACATGCATTTGCACAGAGATATTGCATTGTATATCAAAACCTACATCGTAACTCTGTTACATAAACAAGTTAATTGCACTGCCGACCGTAAAGGAATACAAAGTCTACTAAGAAACATCAAAACACCCATGCTATTGCTACAGTTGATTAAAACATACAGAACAAAAACTCTTTAAATATCCCTAAGGACGGCTAGCTCAGAAAAATTTGATTGTGCACCTTCGTGAAATTTGAATTCCGTTTTCTTAGACAAACAGGGTTGCCATTCCACCAAAGTTTGCAGATTTTCATTTTTACACTTCTGTACTTAAAATATCTAATTAGTTAGACGGAGTCAATTAATCAAACTTTTTACAAAAAGCATCTCTTTCAGTGAAGTTAAAATTTTAAAAGGAAATAACGATTTAAATAGTTTTAAATTTCAAGTAAAAAAAGAGTGTGGTTAGTAATTTTTAAAACTATCAAGTGATTTCTTTTAATGTGCTATAAACTGGGTTAAGATCATATATAATAGCATTACAGAAAAACAAATATTAAATTAAATTTTAATTTTTTTTATCAATTAGTTTACCAGTATCCTTAATATTGAATTCATACAAGGCAACCCCAATCACATAAAACCCAACCACAAAAAGTGTTCAATCAAAATAACTCTACAAAAATGACACAAACTATTAAGATGATATCTTTACTCATTGATGAAGCCAACAGGTATTCAAAATCAGCAGTCTACAAATTCTCAAAATCAGCAGTCTGCAAATTCTCAAAGGACACAAACTTAGTTAAGAGGTTGCCTGGCATATGACGACCTTTCTATGACATTGTCTCAGCACAAACAAAAATTTATAAGATGGTCACTGGACTTGGAGCTGGCCTGGCATGTTTTGACCTCTGAACCACACACTGCACAAACAAAACAAAAATTTCTCTTAAATCGATAGATGGTCACTGGACACAACTTAAGCTAGAGGTTGCCCTGGCATATGACAACCTCTAAATGACATTGTCACTGCACAAAAAGAAAATTTCTTGGACTCAATTCATCATTGGACATTGACCTCATTTTTGATGAGCTCGATTTTACTCGGTGGATGGATGTCCCTTGGAGAGAGACGCAGCTTGTACACCTGTTCGAAGTTGCCATCTTCGGTGGACAAGTTGTTACGACTCTGCTTCAGGGTTTCCAGGAAGTGGCTGATGTGCTTGTAGCTTTTGTCTGTGTTGTGGTTGGCGTCGGCATCGCCGTTTTCGGTGGCGGAAGTCAGCTTCTTGTTGAGTTCTCGCTCTTCGGCAAGCTGGAATGGCATACAATGCTTGTTAGGTAGTGGTTTTATTTTTGTTATACACAGCATGAAAATAATAAGGTCAATAATTTGTAGAATTTAAATAATATAATAATAATCAAATAATAATATTAGTCATAAACTAGCATGATGTTAGTTTTGATACTCAAGCTTTTTTCATTTTTGACTGGAAAAATTATGAAAATTGATATGATTTTAGCTAATTATATTAACTAATTAAAAGGTCTAGATAAAAGTATTTGTTTTTAAGCTGTTTTGTGATGCAGTCAATGTGTAATAAGTAGTTATTGTGAAGTTAAGATATCTATGAACATTTAAAATTAAAAGTAGTATAGTACATCTTTAAACTTATGATAACTTCTTAGACAATTTTTTCAAAATATACTAAGAGAGCAGATTACTTAGAAATGTTAACAATTAATAGCATAAAACCTGAAAATGAAAAAATTAGCATCTAAGAAAATTATATTCATTTTAGAGATTTTCAAAATAAATGGGTAAAAGGTAGTATACATTCTCAAAATTATAAATACAATTTAAACAAGATTTGGTAATAATATTCTAAGAATGCAAGACAGAAAGAAGTTTTAGAAGATTATAGAGAAAAACATAGGTAAAAGACATACTAGCATCACCAAGAGTTAACCACATTCAAGCATTGCAAAAACATATAGGAACAGAAGGGGGATATACAGATAGTTTTCATTTAACTAAGTGTAGGTTTTTGAAAGGGATAAAAAAAAAATTTGACATCTGGTATTTGATATAATTAATACTAATTTGAAAATGCATGCATCTGCATTTCAACTCACCATGCATTCGACTATATAAAGTTAATCTTACTTTGACTTGGAGTTCTGTTACTCTTTTACACAATATTTTAACATCCTCATTCTCAGCTGCTAACTGTGCTTGGTTAGTGTCAGCTAACTCTTTAACCTATTGAAATAGGTTTTATGGATGTTGAACACGATCCGAATTTACTTTATAAGTTAGTTATCATTTTGTTATTCAGAGTTTTATTAGAAAAGTCAAAAATAAAATGTTAGGATTTCTAGTCTAAATTTTAGGTATCTGTTTTAAGTGGATATCAGGAAAAGATAAACAATTTAAAAGATGGTAAGTGGTGTTTTCGTTATGCGAGAAGCAGTAGAACTTTATTAAAATAAACTTGGAGAGAGTTGATTAATTCACAGAAAAATAAAGTGTTAACCGTCGAGAAAATATTTCCATTCCTCAAAACTCAAAAACGTTAAAACAAAAATCTAATTAAATTTGTCGTAAAATTATATAACCATAACAAACTAACCCTTAATTACACTAGCTATGTTCTATGTTATTTAAATGCTTAAGTTCATTTATGTAATAACATAGGAGTACATACTAAATAACAATTTAAGAGTAACTATTAATGTTCAAGAGTGTTTCTTTATATATAGTAAAAACAACATCCTCTTTTAAACCAAAACTTTATATTTTTCCTCTTTTAATTTTAGTATTTCATTTCTTTTCTTAAATCTTATTTGTTAAATAGTTTCTAAATGGTATTTTCATGTCCTTTTGAATAAAATTTTGTTTTAAGGCAAGGGGTTTCATGGTTAAGTAGTAGACTGTACAAAAACAGATTACATTAATAAGCTCATAGAACAGTTTAATGCATATTAGATAAATGTAACAGTTAGTATTAAAGTTAGAAATATTACAGAAGGAAAAGGTAGAAACATAGATAAACAATGCAATCAATAATCTGAACAAGTAATTTAATTATTTTAAAAAAGAGTTCTCAACTAGATTAACTAAATAAATTATTATTTTATGATTTATGTTTTAACTTATGTAGTTAACTTGGATTTTTACTTGCACAATTTGAAGTTTTAAGATTTATAAATAACTATGCAATCCACTACAAAATAAGCCATACCTAATTTTAAAATAATTTTACCAAAAACAATTAATTAAAGTAAGTTTGTTATACATACAATAAATTATTTACTAAACAAAGGTTTTTTAAAAATCACCAAAGAAACAGAGTAATATCTTTAAACCAAGCAAGTTTTAGCTGCACAGAGAAAGAATAATAAATTTACTTATGTTTTATTTGCAGTATGTTTAAAAAAAAAAAAGATAACTTACTTGAGTTTCAAGAAGAGTGACCTTTTTCTTAAAATCAGATACCACATTTTTGTGTTCAAGCTCCATTTTCATATTCTTTAGCTCACTTTCATTAAGCTAAAAAATATATATCTTTTTTAAAAAATTGGCAAAATGAAATACTCGATGATATTCCATCTATTTGCATCATAATAAATAAAAATATTTTATTCAATTTTATTTTTCTTTAAAATCTTATTCTAAGCAAAATACAGGACAATTTAAGAACATTATATATTTCACAAAGGTTTTTTTTTTGTATACATCATGATAAAAATGCTTTGAAAACAATATTTTTTTCCTTATGCAAATTACCTTCTTTTCTAAATAAGCAACTCTCTGCTGAAGTTCTGTAACATTTCCTTTCTTTTCGGCATTCTTTATTTCTTCATTGATATGATTAGCAGCAGAATCCCCCACATATTTCTAAACGAAAATATTGCAAATAATTAAAAAAAAAATTATAAATAAATATGTTATAAAAAGCTGTGAATAGTAACAGTTTGTGATCAGCAATCTTTTTCTGTAGTTTACTAGAACATTAATAATTTTTTAAGCACATATCAACTTATCTTTCCATTTCTCTTCTTAGGAATTCAACTCACAAAAAATTGTGCCAGGATTTCTTTTTTTAAGCACATATTATCAACCTATCTTTCCATTTACCCTCTTAGGAATTTAACATACAAAAAAATTTGTCCACTATTTTTGTAAGCATAAATCAACTTCCCTTTCCCCTCTTAAGAATTTAATACACTTTAAAAAAAAGAAATAATAAACACAATTTTTTTGTCAATTTCATTTCTCCCCAAGTTTAAATAACTTAAATTAGTGCATTTGATTTTCGTGTAAAAATATCAACTTACTACAAGTTGTGATTGCAGTTCACTAATTTTCTTCAAGAGTTCTTTGATATGCAGTTGAGCTTCAGACTCCCTGAGCTTAACAGCAATAAGTTCCTCTTGTATAAGAATTATTGTGTTTTCGGGATATGCTTCTTTTAAACACCGGTTCATCTAAAACAATAAAAATACATGTAAAAAAATCTTTTTTACCTTTGAAGCGAAAGTTAATAAAAGCATTGAAAATTCCAAAGGGAGATTTTGTGTTTTGGAGGGTGCCGATTCTGAAAAAGTGGTTTTTGAGCATTGGTCAGTCTGTCGGTCTGGGATCACTCTATAGTTTGAACTAAAAGAGCGACAGAATTCAAATTTGGTAGGTGAGTTCCTAGTACCAGTTGAACGTCATAAAAGTTTTTGAGAAATTCCGGTATGCACAAAGGGTAGTTGCCATAGAACGTTTTTGGTTTTAAAAGAAATAGCTTAAAAATAAATGGGATAGAGACTTAAAATATAGAAAATAAAGGATATAACAGCAAAAACACACCTAAGTGTTAATGGAAGCAAATTATTTGCCTGTCTGCAAGACAACGGAAAGCTTGAATTTCTTGGAAATTGATAATTATGAACTTGAACGTGTATAGGGCTTCAATTATCTCGGCTCAAATGTAACTGCCAGAGCAATCTAGACACTGAGTAAAAGCAACGCACTGTCGCTGCTAATGGATTTCTACATGGATTGAGACATTTCCTGAGCTCCAAACTGGTTAAAAGGAAAACAAAGATTGTGTTCTATAAACTCATCATAAGACCAGTGCTTACTTATGGCTCAGAAACCTGGGCCATGACAAAATTGTATGAAAATAAACTGGCTATCATTGAAAGAAAGGTTTTGAGAAAAGTTATGGGTGCAGTGAACATCAATGGCACGGATATAACAATGAACTGTATAAGATATATAGGGAGGCAGATATCATCAACTTCATAAAAGTCAACCCGATGAAATTTGCTGGATATCTGTGCAGAATGAACCGTGACTCTTTAACATCAAGAGTCTTCCACTATAAACCAATCGGCACCAGGGAAAGAGAAAGGCCCAAACTTCGATGGATTGACTGTATTGAAGAGGATTTCAGAACAATAAAAGTGCAAAACTGGAGGTCGTCTTTCAAAACAAAATGAGAATGGAAGAAGATTCTGAAAAAGGCCTGGCCCACAAAGGGCTGTCGATCCAATAAAGAAGAAGATACTTAAAATTTGGTACACAAGTTCCTTGTAGTATCTGTACTAATTTATTAAGTTTAATGAAATTGAAATTCGTGAAATATTTTACAACCCATACATATATCAATATAACATACGGATATATTTATTAAAAATTAGTAGCGAGTGGAATTTTAACATTAAAAAGAAATGTGTAAGTAAAAAAACTTACTGCTTCTAATTCTTTGATCCTATGTAAAAGGTCTTGCATTGTATCTTCTTTTGTGGCTTCCCTTAACTTGACCGATATTAGTTCTTGGTGCATGGATTGTATGAGATCTTCCGCTTGATTATCAAGGGAGGAATGTTGGGAGTTAGCCTACAGATTAAAAAAAACCTTCATAAATGAAATGTTGATCACAAGTAGGCAATACAAAAAATGCTTGTGTTATGCATATTATGATCCTTTAAATATTTTTTGTATTCTACTAATTTTGTAATTATGTTTGTTTACAAATAAAACTGTGTAAAGTCATATCTGAATACACACAATGATATTTCAAAACTAATGGAGTATTTTTTAGAAAGCATAAATATTTTTAAACCCTATGTATTGATAAAGCTTTAACTAAAAATACTCAACGAAAGTCAATTTTTCTAACAAAAAAGTTTTTAGTTCAATTTTACAGCTTTACCAATACGAGTAATTTATGCATTTAAAAAAACTACTATAAAATTGATACATGAAACTCATTTTTTGGGTTGTAATTACATGTATTTTTTTAAACTCATTTCTACTGCATAAAGCTGCCAATACAAGGAGGGATATGACCAAAGGCAGGACATATCATTTTCCGTGAAACATTGCCACTCTTCCTGCAAGACATTACCGAAAGCAATTTCATTCATCATTGATTGTTTTTGAGGGCCATTGTAACATTTCAAACTAATCACTGGCAAGTGAAAATGCTTTGGAAGAAGAAGGGGAAAAGTGGTGAAGTTGCATGAAAATTTATAAGTCCTGTATTTGGTCATGTTCCTCCGCATATCATATACGGAGGAACATATATTCAGGGCTTGATCTAGGAAAACTCAGACTAAAGGTGCAATGAATTTTGGGGGACCCTGTACTAAAAATGTTGTACATGATTGCTTGTAGTAATGGTGCTAGTTGGCTGATGTATCTTACTTTTTTGCTAACATTTTATCGTCTTCCTTATGACATTGATCAAACCAATCTCCGGCACTGAGGTATCCCAAGATGCACCATTTTAGCAGTTTTTTTAGCTACTGCGCATAACATAGTAACCGAAACTGGCACTGGGGTATCCCAAGATGCAATGCTCTAGCCTGCTTCTTTTGTGTGTTACTGCACACATAATGGGCTGTTCTATTCTCTTTCCTAACTCTATGGGCCTAACAAGCCTATATGTACATCAGGCCCCTTCTTTCTGTACTAAAGCAAACTGACCTCATCCAGCTCCTTGATCTTCCGCTTGGACTTCTCCAGCTCCTGCTCCATGAGTAGCTGCTGCTGCTTCAAGGAGGCCAGCTCCCTCCTCAGAGCATAGCTGTCCTCGGCTTCCTGTGCTCTTGTCACTTGGCCTTGGACGAGGCGGTCGGCCAGCGACGCACTCTCCTATTGAAGGAAACGTAACATACCATTAACTACCATCTCTCGATTTAGGTTGGTTGGTAGATGTTTTTTCACGTTTGTGTGCTTGATTCATAGAGATCTTAATAAAAGTATTAGAGTGGAGGTCATGTGACCTATCTATGCTAACGACGGGACGAGCATGGGGGCCGCCATCTTAGAGTTCGGGACCAACTTTTTAAAGTTGAAAGTGCTTAGAAAAAAATAAATTTAATTCTAAAATTTTAAAAAATTCCATAAAAATACTAGCTGTATTTTGGAATATTTTTAGTGACTTTAAAAGAACTTGAAACTCTTCTAGTATTTTTATAATATTTATTTTGTAATTTTAGAATTAAATTTTTATTTTTCGTGTATTCTTCTTCTTAATGTGACGACGATGGCTGCAAGTTGCCAGTGTCGCCATCACATAAAGAAAAAGAATGTTAGGCAAAAAATAAAATTTAATTCTAAAATTACCAAATAAATATTATAAAAATACTAGAAGAGTTTCAAGTTCTTTTAAGTCACTAAAAATATTCCAAAATACAGCTAGTATTTTTATGGTATTTTTTTAATATTTTAGAATTAAATTTATTTTTTTCTAAGCACTTTCAACTTAAAAAAGTTGGTCCCGAACTCTAAGATGGCGGCCCCCATGCTCGTCCCGTCGTTAGCATAGATAGGTCACATGACCTCCACTCTAATACTTCTATTAAGATC
Organism: Hylyphantes graminicola; assembly: GCA_023701765.1. Lineage (NCBI taxonomy): Eukaryota > Metazoa > Arthropoda > Arachnida > Araneae > Linyphiidae > Hylyphantes > Hylyphantes graminicola. Next base: position 34,232,813 of record CM043116.1, read on the forward strand.
TCTATGGCTTGATTAGAAGCCTGTTTATAAACTTTCGTCAAGAAAGACAGAATTTTTACTGACACAGAGAAGGTGCACCCAGGACGAAGGCAGATTATTAGCATAGTGGGCTGCGATCAAACCCACTAGCCCCCCCCCCCTCAAGATTTAAGATTTAACTTGGTTCTGGACTTAATCCCTCACAGCAGAAATCCAGACAAGCCACAATCCCAACAATCGAAAGCCTGACAGGGAAAAAAAAAACTAAGGATGAAACCCTGTCGCCAAGCTAAAATTCCAACAAGTTACAACAAACAGCAAGCTAAAAGCCATTTACCAACCCCCAATGAATAACTTATTTAGATTTAAATTGTTGTTTCCCAGAGAATCAAAAATACACTGTAGTAACCCAGGTAGCACAACAATGTTGGCCGACATTCTACCGACATCGGCCAACATTGCGAAAGTCGTGGAATGTGGAACGTTGTAATTGCGACATCAGTCGACATTGGCCGATATTGGGAATTTTTTAAAATTAGTATGACTTCAAATTCGTTTTATTTTGATATTGCAAGAATGAAACAGTAATTTAAAAAAAATCAGACAAGTTTTAGTCATTTTTTTTAAACAAAATAACAATTTTTGAAAGTATTCGAATATTGTGGGGACATCTGGCGACATTGTGAAAACAACGTCGATAAAGCAACATTGGCCAACATTGGTCGATGTTTACTAGGTATAGAAGTATTGCAATCGAGTGCTTTAGGGATGTGAGGTTTTTAAAAAAACTTTCGCGCATGCGTATGAGTCGTCACGATTCAAAACAAAATGGACGCCAACTGAGTACAGGACAAGCATGTTTATGAAGTAATAAGGTAAGTTTCTTTAGAAATTTATTCAATTACAGTTATTTCCGTTTATAGATGTATTGCTATTTAGAAAATATATATTACTGGTTGGTTTTGAAGTAGTACTTTATTATCATTAACGTTGTTTTTTACTTAGTTGATATGAAAGCATGAGCATAGTCTTAAATTATACATAAACAACAAATTTTCACCAAAACCGGGATTTGTTCTTTCTATGTGATAATTTTTTTTTTATTGTTCAGATGAGTAATATTTAGTGTTTAATCGCCGGTTAAAATATTATCAGAAATGTGAGTTATTTACAAGTGGTTTGTTTGCAAACAAATCAAGTTGCTTCTAAATTTATACTCAAGTTATCAGCATACAAAGTGTTGTTTTAAAAGTCTCTTGTCAAGTACTATGGTGCAGTAATTTATTACTATTTATTATTATTTGTGCTTTGTTTTAAACTTTTATTTAATTTAAATTTTTAGGCTGCTTGAACAGGAATCCACTAAACAGTTAATATGATGTTATTTTATTTAGTCATACTTTTTTTCTTGCTTGATATTAATATAGTTTTATTTTTAATAAGTCCTAGTCACTTCTCAAGTTAAGCTCATCTACTTTTGTTGCTTCATGTTAGTGCATTGACAAATAAATAATTGAACATTATATCATTTTTTATTGCAACCAATGCAGTTTTTTTATTCATTTTAAGTAAATATTTATATACTAATTTTCTTAATTTATCGTAACCAACTTTTGAGGAAAAATCCTAGTCGCTGGCCTAGAGACGAATTACAAAATGAAAATTCAATAAATTTATCTAGCAACCATGTACACAAATCCAAATTGCACACAAATCGCAATTGTCGAATAGTATATACAGTATATAGCATTCAATATAAATCAATGTACTTTATTGTTAACTGTTGTCTGCTGTAGCATAGATTCTGGAAATTAGATGAAATTATGCTTCAGTAAACACAATAAAAATTGAGATTTTTTGTGTGTATATACTAAATATCTGTCTACTTTCCAGGTACCGAGTTATCTTTACTGTCAGGAACTAAAGGACTACTTTCATGCAGTGCGTGTGCAGCCGTGCTTTACTCCTGAAGAGCCCCTTCTCATAAGTACCGGGCTAGTATGGTAAATATATAAATTTAATTGTGAAGTTGTAACTAAATTTATACCAAGTACACAGTGTACACTGCAATCCAAAAGTTTAGACCAGTGGTTTCCAACCTGGGGGCGATTGCCCCAATTTGGGCTATTTGTGTTATCAAGGGGGCAACAAATACTTGAGGGGCGATGTACAGCAAAGCCATTCTCCACCATAACCAAACCAGCCAATTTTTACTTTCAACTCTCTTAAATTTTCTAGAAAATTCCTTAACCTTCCCTTATTAATTACTTAAAAATATCTTAGTTAATTATTTCACTTTAGTTCTTTAAAAATATGTTAAAAATGTGTTTTATGATTTTTCTATTTTATTTAAAAGGGACAGGATAAAGCTTCTTCGGCTGTTTTTATAAACGGTAGTAAGTGTTCTAAAACAGTTTTATGGTTACACTTTAACTCAAAAAATTATGGTTAGACATAACATGAAATTTAAAAGAGGGCGATAGATGTTAATCAACCTAAAGAACGAGGCGATGGTCCAGAAAAGGTTGGGAACTACTGGTTTAGAGATGACTTCTTTTATCAGTAAAATTTAGATTTGTGATAGTACAACTTCAAAACATCCCTATATATATTAAATAAGTATTTTGAAATGCTATATTGAAACATAATTGCTTGAATTGCTATAACAATTTTTTTTTCCTAAAACAAAATTTTGTATGGTCCCAAGAGTTTATATGGTAAAGACTGCACTTTTCATCAAGAAAATAAATCAATGAATTCGTAGCAAAACTTTAAGGTATGGGCCCTGGTAGGCATTCGGTTGGTATTTACAGATGTTAAATTGCACATTTGAAGTCAATATGATTTGAAATGGCTATATTGTCTTTATGGTGTAAAATTGAACCAATATCATTATTAAATCTGTTTAGTTCACTGGATATAGTTTTTTTTTCAATTTATCATTTTAAAAGCATATATTTCATCAATAAAAATGCGAAATTAGGCCACTTTGCACTTTAAATTAGCATAATCTTGTATTTCTATCTAAACTTTTGGGACCATACAAAATTTACTTTTATGAAAAAAAATGTTACAACAAATCAAGCAATTATGTTTCAATTATAGCATTTCAAAATACTTATTTAATATACAGGGATGTTTTGAAATTCTACTGTCACAAATCTGAATTTTACAGCTAAAAATCATAATTGTCTAAACTTTTGGATCGCAGTGTACAAAGTTTTGTTTTAAAAAATCACTGTTTCTGGTTCAGTTTCATTTACTTATTTAACACAATGTAATTTTTTTAATACTATTGCTAGGTTTTTCCCTTCTTAAAAGTAAATATTTAAATACTTATTTTCTTAATATATCCCAATCAACTTACAATACATATATTTACAATGCAACAAGTTGAATGCTGCTCTTTACATAACCAATAGTTCCTCATAAACCATTGCTCACTTTAAGGCACCGGTTAAGTAGTTATTAGAGTGGATGAAAGTTATTTAAATGTAGCTACCAAATTACAAAGCAGAAAAATTAAGGAATAAATCAATATAGTGTAAAATGTCCTAATTGATATGTTCCCATAACATTGATACACAACAGCTTTTAAATTTTGTAGATCTGTAAGTGGTTAAGCCTCTATACTGCATACCGTTGCCATATGGCAACAAGTAACAGAATTCAGTTTGTTCTATTAAAGTAGAGCTCCCTCTCAGCAAATCTGTATTTTTCATCTAAAATATTCCATTTTGAAGTTTTAGTTACTGTTACTAATAACCCTCAATGATGACAGAATTAAAATTGTATTCAAAATTAAAGATTGAAGTTATTAAAAGTTGTAAAATTATGCCTTTGTCAGTATTCAAAGTATAATAATATTTTAGTACCAAATACAAATAAATTGTTCTGAAAATATAATTATAGTTTAAGAGGGTTATTTTAAAATATATTTAGTAGTTTTCTAGTCATTCTTACCAAAATTGGAGTAAAGTTGGTTTTGTCGTATGGCAAAAATTAAAAAAAAAATTAAATTCCCATGCAGATAATTTTTTTCAGTATTTTCCCCATAATATATGAGTATTAAAGATACAAATATATTTTTTCGGGATGAAAAAAAATGCATTACATAGTTAATTAAAAATAGCTCTATCCTTGAGGTTAAACTAATTTTACCAAAGATAATAGAATAAAAATTATATAAATTGAAAGGTTAATAATGTATTGATATTTTTATATGAAAAAAAAAATTGTATCGTAACTTAAACAATATACAGAATGAAATATTTATTCCATTTAACTATTAATGACCCTATGCATATTTTTCTTCTAAAACTAGCTAACTTTTCCAGTGGTTATTCTATAAATGTGTTTGGTAGGATATGAGGTTTCCATGAAAATATACTCCAGCAAACACAATTTAAAATATTTTGTCTTTAAAAAGTACTTTGTATGCACTAAAAAAAAAATCTTTTCTTTCCAGGTACTGAATTACTGAAGCCGGTTTGTCTTCAGAATCTTTGTGGGCTTAACTTCCAGGTGGCTTTACTTCTTCCCCCCGCTACTTGGAATGGTAGTGTCAAAGCAAGAATAATTGCCCGAGAAATCTGAATGATTTTTTTTGTAAAAGTCTAAGTATATTCAATAAAGAAATATTATCGTTTATTCCTGTATGTTCTGTTTCAATAAATTTCCATCTGACAATAATACTGAATTTCATGTGTGTGTGGACGTTGTTTTCACAAATGTTTACAAGAGAGAAGAGAAACTGTCATGTTATATTTTATTTTTTAAAATCTATTTTGTAAATAACTATTGCAACTTATGGCAAAAAATTAACACTCTACAAAAATTAGTACAATTTAGCATTGTCTTAAATGAATTTTAAAACAAATATTCAAAAATCTGTTCTTAAACTTTAAAAATTGGTTTTGACAATTTTCAGTATGTTTATGATATTATTGAATTGTTATATCTTTATTATTTTCTAATATTCTTTCTACAATTTTTAAATAGCTTACTATACAAGCAAAAAAAAAGTGGCACAAATGATATAATTTTTTTTTTAAATATCAAATAATAATTTTGTATGTATATATTTTTATTGCAGTAATATCTATATATTACTACTCGCATTAAAAATTATGTTAGCAAAATTATATTCTTTGTACTACTTTTTATAACTTTCAGTGTAAGTTATTCAAATGTTTTAAAACGAATACTAGAAAACAATAAAGATAAAACAATTCAGCAATATTCACTAGGGGGGCTGCTTTTTATATTGGCCAACATTAAAATTTGATATTGCACAACCATTGAGAAAAATATTGTTCAATATCGTAAATCGACGTCGTGGCAATATTCCCGAGGGGGTCCATTTTTACATTGGCCAATATTGCAATCAATATTGTACAATGTTGTAAATCGACGTCGTGGCAATATTCCCAAGACAGTCCATTTTTACATTGTACAATATTGATTGTAATATTGGCCAATGTTTTTTTGCAACATTGGCCAATATTTCTGTGCTACCTGGGAAACTGTTATTTAATACTTACTTAGATTTCTCCTAATATAGTTTGGAAAATTTAATTGTTCCTCTTTTCTAATGAGGCTCTAAATGCAATTTAAGAACTTGTTCTTACATGCATATAGCAGAAATAGGTAAATTTTTTATGAGATCATTTTAAAAATTTGCATTTAGCATGACAGAAAATAAATACAAAAAATAATAAAAATAAAGGGTTATTTCAAGTTTAAAATAATAATACAATAAGTAAAGTTACCAGTTCTAAATTTTCTATTCTTTGTCTAAGAAGCTTGTTTTCAGTTCTTAACCTCTGAAAGAAATTCAAAAGTGCCATAAACATTTATTGTTAAATATACAAAAATCAAGTCGTATAAAGAAAAAATACATAAAATTTTTAAATGCATTATAAAATTGACTTTAAAAATATTTAAAATCTAAAACAGCTTTCATAATGAAGTGTCATTTTCATAGCAATTATTTGGAGATATAATTATACTGCATTGAATTTTTATGTGCAATGGATTGATAATTATTTGATACACTTAACTTACCCTAAGCTCAACCATTTCTTCCTGTTCCTTTGCTTTATATGAAGTGTAATCTTTTTCTAATCTGAAATACATTTATAATTAAGTACTAATGCATAAAGTTTCTTTATTTATAAATAATAGTTATTTAATTTAAGATCCAATAAACTAAAGGCTGAAAAGTTTTTTTTATTTAAAGACATAGAGGTTCCAAGAAAAAGATAAATGAACAAGGAGGTAAATTGAACTTACTTTTTCATTTTCTTTGGACTGTATTTCACTTGCATGGCTAAATTAATAAGGTAATCTGGATCGGCTTCACATTTGGCAGGCATTTCTTTTTGGAAGTACTGCAATATTAAACAAAAAATACTTCATAATCCACTAAACATAAGTTTTGTTTGATATCTGACACATTGTAACTTAACCCCCTCCAAATCTTATATTTTTAACCCCAATTAAAACTTAATTACTTAAATTACCTTTTTCACATATCCTTAATATTACTTAGTTCTATAACATTACAACCACACCCTGTCTGCGACAAACAGTCGATTAGATCAATGGTTCCCACAGAAACTTCGCTGAGTCATCTTGTCTTTACACCTTTTCACACGCATAATCTTAAATTTGATTGGTCAGTGGAGGAGAGCTGGACGTTCCTCTTCATCTTTGTGGATCATTTCGTCCCACTCTACCTTCTACTTCAGACGAACAATTTATAATTAACCGATGTCTAGCAGCTAAATAAAAGAGACTTAACTACTCCAAAGTTTCCTTGTCGACTTATTTTATATTTATATATTTTTTTAAGTTATTAATACTGCATAATTTTTTTTTGCAAACTAATAAAATAATAAATAGCACATGCTTGCTGATCTAACTTAATAGGTTCTCGAGAACCTTGAGCTGCATGTGCTGATGTAATGCTACTTAACTATGTTTTATTAGCTAAGACCCTGTAGACATGATAATATCAATAAATGATTGTCAACAATGATAACATGAAGGTTAATTACCCTCAACATTCCTTCCATGTCATGTTGAAGTAAATCCTCTTTACAATATTGTAGAATAGCTATTCCTATGCGAAAAATCATCTCCATTCCCTGAAAATATAAGCAGATAATTTCATAATTTGAATTGTATTTCTTAAGCTTCATATAAATCACATGAAAATAAAATTTTAAAACATACTATGAAAGGGTGGGACATTTTCAATGTGACAAACTTAATAAATTTTACTGAAATGCATTTTAAGGAATTATTATAGTTCAAAAGGTACTGATTATTAACATATTTTTTTTTTTAAAATTCAAAAGGTATTCACTGAAAAAGTTTCAAACAAGTTAAATAAATTTTCATGACTTTCTTATGTGATAGTTTCATTGATAATTTTTTTATCATGAACTTCAACAAGGGATTAACTTTAAAAATAATAATTCTGCATACTTATAATGCCAAAAAGCTAAGATCTTGCTTTTGTTCTACTTTAATTTTTATCATACTTTTTTCCTTAACCTTAATTTAATAAAAAATCTGAAACAATACCATGAATGTTAGGAAGCTAAGTTCCAATTTTTATTCAACTTTCTAATTTCCTTTCCTTAAGTATTTGTTTCCAAGCCATAAATTTCTGATAAATAATTTCCCATACCTCGGACAAAAAGAGATCCATGACTCTGCAGGCAAGTTGTAGGGACAGGGACGAGGTAAATAGTGTCAAAAACCAGGACGAAGCATACATGGACGTGTGGAAACTCTGGGCTTGGAAATGCATGTGGAGTTCTTGGATTTGTTCCTGAAGGAATTGAATGAGAAATTTTATTTGGGAAACCGAATTACAAATTGATATTGCATATATTCAATCATTATTTAGTTGAAAAAGAATAATATTTTATACACTTTAGGAAGTTTGAATGTAAAAAATACAGAAGGGTTAAATATAAAACTTTTAGTAATAATAAAATATTTTTATTGGTTTATAGTTATTATTATATACAAATATTATAAAAAGGTTAAATCTCAAATTAAATAGTCAGGTACTCTTTCATAAATCAATTCTGCATATTTTATAACTAATGTCTAGTATATATTAAAAAAAAAGCTGTGTGCCTGTGTACATGGTCATACTTAAATTAACAATTGTTTTTTAATATTTTGTAAGATCAGAACTATTTAACAGAAGCTGTTATATACAATATAACAAATATAAAAATATAATACATGAATACAAAATATCTCAATTTTTATGCTTATAAAATTATAAAAATTTTTAGCATTTCCTATCATAGATTTTAGTGACAAAATGTTGAATCAATTGTCGAAGAAGTAACAAACTTTTTTTTAGGTTCTTATTCGACGTGAGAACTCCAACCACATCTGAGAGATCCTGTTTCAACATTTATGCAATGTTCAAAACTGAATGCATTTCATTCTTATAATTTCAAGCACAAGAATTAAGATAATTTGAATCAATTTATCATATTTTTTCGTAAAGTACAGACATATTTTTCTCCACAACAACTTAGTTTCCTCCATAAGAACTGTGCTCTATTTATTTCATTAGTTTAACCATGACAAAATTGTCTCTTACCTGGACTATGCATTCCAATTGATACATACACAGCCCTAGTTCAGCCATACTAGGCTTATACATTTCTCGAAGTCTATAATCCTCCATTAATCTCACCATTACTACAAAAGCATCCTCTTCCGGCATCTAACATCAGTAAATAAAAATTAGTAAAAATGTATAATATGGTTATATCTGAATTAAAGGGGTTAATTTAAGATTTGTAATGTTAAACAGCTTAATTATAACTGAATGAGTCTGCTTTTTTTTCCTCCACAAGAATTATGCACTATTACTTAATTATTATTAGTGAAACATTAAAAGTGAATGATAGTTGAAAAAAAGGAGTAGGAAATAGTAGCATGTTTACAACACTGCAAAAGACGTATATTGCATCAAAATAATTGAATATGTAGAAGTTGAATATTATTGAATATGTAGAAGTTGAAATTTATATTAAATTAATTTTGAACATTACAAAACAGAATTTTTGTAGAGTTAATAGAAAACTAAACATGTCTGACAACAATTTATAAAGTGCAATAGCAAAGTTGTATAATAATTTCTTAGAAAGACTCAATTTTTTTTATTTGTACAATTCTACAAAATTGAAAGAACATATATAGTACCAAGCAAATAAACTTTACACACAATAGCACAATTTTTGTTTGTAAACTTACAATTCTCAAACTATTTGTTGTACAAACAAAAAGTTCGATTTAAAATTTTTGTTTGCACACTTTACAATTCTACAAGAACATATAATAAATAAACTTTACCTGTAACAGCAGCAATCCAACAATAAAAGCACTGCCTTGGCAATATCCCACTTCCCTATCATGCAGAGAGTAGGCCTTCATCACATTAAATAAACTCTCCTGTCCCGGTCCATCTTTCTCGCGAAAAAACTCATGTTCCGGGTAGGTCCGGGCTATGTCCCGAATAATAACTTTCTCGCAAGGGGACGCACTCTTAAGGTAGTCTGTGTAGAGTTCTCGGGACGGGCAATGCTGGGCATTGCATAAAAGTTGCCAGACTATGTTTCGGATGTGGTTGGGGATCCCCCTTCGGACAAGATCCTGAAAATAAATAAGGAAGATAAATAAAGTATTTAAATTGAAGGCATTAAGTGCAAAACAAGTTAAATCACTTTTTGAAAAAATTGAGTATGTTAGCTTTTCATACAGATTATATACGTATTGATGATTATGAGTAAGTATAATCGTATGTATATATGCATATACATAAGATTTAATTTTTTTTTGTGCAAATCAAAATGTTTGTGGATCCCTTCCTATAATACCTGTATGAAAAGCTAACTCAATTTTTTCCAAAAAGTGATTTAACTTCCTTGTTTTGCGCACTTGAGCTCTTCATTTCTAAAAGTTAATGGACAATTAAATAAAAGAAGCATATGTGAATGTGAATAAAATATATAATGATTTTTACTAAATTTTGAATTACTATAAAGTTTACTACGATTAATTGAATTACGATTGAATTACTACTTGAATTACTACGATTATATTAAAAGAACCAATAGCTAGACACTGCATAAAATACAAAACATGTCTTAATTCTATTGATGGAACAATTGAAGAGCTTAGTGGAAGAACGTGCTAGTGACAAAAAGGTGGTAACAGGAAAAATGAGCTTTAAAGTTTTTCTTTTGCACTCAGTTCTGTTATAAAACTGGTAATTGCAAACCGTAAAAAATGTACTAATGTAAAGTTTATAAAAAAGAGGTAACTTGGTATTCGTACATAAGCAATGTGTTCATTGACACAAAAACTTTCATTTTTTCAAAAATGTCATTTAGCATGTTCTCCCCCTAAGCTCTTAAATTATTAAATGTCATGAAATGTTAAATTACTTTCAATTGTCAAAACTATGAAATATAAGGCAATCAAAGTACGTTGTGATTCGAATTTGCGATTTTGTATTTTCTACAGTTTTGGAGGGGAACTGATATGGATATATTCATAGTCTTTTAGGTTTTAAAAGTATTGCTGAAGAACGAAGTATCTACGGACTTCAAAATGTGTTGAACGAATATCATTAGAAAAAATATGTCTATTTATAAATTTATATTTTACTTATACATACATTTAATTTAAATATTAAAAAAAATTAATACATTTAATACAAAATGATTTAAGTCAGTTTTTACCTTTTCTTTTTTTAATCTCCGAAATATTTATTTTTTAGTATTATAAGATTGCAGAATCAGATAAGCAGGAAACAGTCAATGCATGACTATATATTCTTTAGAAATCTTCAAAATTCTATTTGTTGAGTGAAGGTAAAATAAACATTTAAAATAATCCTTCAAAAAACATTTTGCAACTGGCTGTGATACGATACAATGACATAACATTTTTTTTAAAGGCTTACATCATATAATTTATAAAAGATCATTAATTACTGCTGGTAATAGGAATAGCCTCGGAAATACGTACAGGTAGCACTTCAATTATCCGAAGCTATGCTGATTATCCGAATGCCACAAAAAAAAAATCCCGACCTACCTGTTTCTGTTCGTTTTTGTTGGATGTCATGCCCATTAATTTTTTTGTACCGACCAAAAAGTTTCTAGGCCTGGTACGCCGAGTAATTTTTTTAATCACTTATAAACTTTTGTTAAACCAAGATTCTAACATCAGCAGAAGAAAAAACTATTACAAAAAGCTGGTTGGTTTGATGACAGCCGAAAGAACTACATGATATCACAGCCCAACAATGTATTGAGTGATTCATTGATCATATTTGTTTTTTTCAATTAACTCCTATTATCAGAATTTCTGATTATCTAAATGTCGTTAGAAAATATCAATATTACTTCGGATAATTGGAGCTGTACTCGTTAATCCAAAATCAACAACGTTTTTAAAATATTAAAAAAAAACTTATTAAGTTGCGATTTAGTAACATAGTAGATTTGTTACAAAAACTGCCTTTTAGAGTATTTCTACGAAAATTTATACGTCTTAAAAAAAAAAAAAGGCCAAAACCCAGCTTACTTCTATATTAAACTTTTCTAAAAAAAAAAAAAACTATTTGTAATCGAAAATTCAATATTATACATACTAATTGTTTGCCCAATTCCTTTGTATTTCGAATAATAAATATGTATTGCTCAAGAGCTGAGAGAGAAGATATAAATATTGCTCAATTAGATGTTTCATCAGTTGTAATTTTTCTTTTTTAAACAAGATTAGTACACTCAACATGACGAACATTGTTTACTTAGCTTCTGTGCGTTAGATCATATATTTCAAATTTTTATAAATAAGGAATTTTTATTGATGTTTTACATTTTAGGCCAAACTCCCAAGATTGATAAATAAGTGATAAAAAAGTTTTAAATCAAAAATTCAAAACTTTTAATAATTTTTTTAGAAAAAAGTTCTTAAAATAATTTCTAATTAAAATTGAGCTGAGAATTTAGGTATAAGCCTTTGTTTGTACATATTTGTACAATATAGAGTCATTTTCATTGTCACTGTTTCAATTTTGACCTCACAATTTGCCGCGCAAGCCTAATCACAATGTGTTCAAATAGCTTTATGTTTAATATAATTTATTTTAGTTTTGGCTAGAGTTTAATAAATTTTAAAACTTGTTTTAAAATAAATAAATCTTGTAGAAAAACATATAAAAAAATTATACTTATACATTCAGTAGTTCAAAAATGACATGAAAGATCAAACTATGTTTTGCAGTACCTTCTTTGCACATTTTTAAGACTCCTGTGACCCCTTAAATTGAGTACGTCATAAAATCAAACACAAATGAAGAGTAGGGGAAAAATCGCTTAATTTCGTAGAAAACTTTCTTCGTCAGGCCACTTTGACGATGTTAGCGAGTAATCACCTACACTGGTGTAAGGAAACCAGTTTCTACCTACCGAGATTCACGCGATGCACGATTCTGACTTGGACCAAGCGAAGAAGAAAAATAGAAACCGGTTTTCTGTCGCCAATGTCCGCCAAGCAGACACAATTACGGGAAGACTCCTTATAAAAAAAAGCGGTTCTTCCCCTATACTCTTCAAATGTGATTGGTTTAATAGTCGATTTCGGGGGCTCTAAAATCATGGGCCTAATAATTGTTGACCCAGACAACTGCCAGGGGATTACCTTGACGAAGGCTGTCTTCTTTTTGTAGAGCGTGTCCCACTCGTTGACGACGGATCCCCACACCTGCCACACGTCCTCCTCTTCTTTATCCCCCACAGACACCAGGCTGGTACTGGACGACTTCCTTGAGTGACCCCCGCCGGACGCGAGGGAGTTCAGGGACTTCGCATCCGACTCCAGGAGCCTACACACAAGAAATACGGATCAGCATATAACAAATAGAAATACCGAACAAAGGCTTATACTATTTTGCACTCTTATTAAAACAAAAGAGTGAAATCCACTCCTATAGGAGAAGTGCATTTTTGACACTGGGAATGATAGAAAATTAACTCACACTGAGTTAAAATCACTCGTTTGGAGTTATCCTGTTTGAGGTTTAACAAAACAAAAGAGTGAAATCCACTCCTACAGGGGAAGTGCATTTTCGACACTGGAAAGGAGTGAAAATTAACTCAGACCGAGTTAAAATCGCTCGTTTGCTTTAAGAGTGTACAAGAACCCCTAAATATATGGTTCAGACGAATTATTTTACTAATATCTAAATACTGGGCACACATAAGAAAAGTAATACCTAGAGGACACCAGAAGAACACCGGATCAGCATTACAAGTACCAATACCGAATTCGCCCAGGCTTATCCTATCATTTTGCAAGTACCCCCAAATATGGTACAGCTGCGGAAATAAAAAAAGTACCACTAGTGATTATTTCTGCCGTTAGTCACCCTATAGAATCGAACCTTTTTGAAATTGTAAACAATTAACATTCTGAGTTAATTGCATGACACAAATTTTGCATAAGGGGTTATCTTCATATTAAAAATGCTACTAACTTTAAAATTTTCAATAGTAACATCCCTTTTTGAGTCCATATTTCAAATCTATGACCTATGTTAATACGAAATGCCAAATTTCGTTAGTTTTTAACCATTATTAGGGGAGTTAGAGACGTGCAAAGTTCAGGTCCCATAATGTTAAATGAGTTGCACATAAGAAACTATCCCAATCTATAAATAATTAAGATAATGAAATGAATTTTTTACTGAAAAGAAATTATAATAACCCAAACAAAATGCATTCAATATTGGGGTATTTAAAACAATTTTTATATTTTTAAATAATTATTATATTAATTTTTTAAAAAAATATGAGTAGAAACCCCTCAATATTTTTACAGAAATGCATTTAAGACAGGAAGTTTAAGCGAAATCAAAAATTTTAAAAAATTTCATTCCTAATTTGCTGAGTAATTCACAGAATACTTTTTAATTACCCTTTAGGGGACTGTGTATAACAATATGTGTAATTGATAAATAAAGACGCCCTTGCAAAAGGAAGAACTAGACTGCGCTTGTCATTTTAGAGATGGTCCCCAAAAGGTCCACAAGTGATTCGATTGAATAACTCGTCAAATATTCATCCAAATGTAACAAAAACTTAGATTTAAGGGTTTTCGAGAGTGCTTAACATTTCTAAGTTATTAAAATTGGGTGTTGCTATTGGAAATTTCAAAGTTCGTAACACATTTAATATGAAGACGGCCCCTTATGCAAATTTTGTGTCATGCAATTAACTCAGAACGTTAATTGTTCACAATGTCAAAAAGGACCGATTCTAAGGTGACTAATGGCTGAAATAATCACTAGTGGTACTTTTTTTATTTCCGCAGCTGTACCATGCAATTTATTTTTCAGATATCTTAACACCAATTAAATAAAGGGTTAGGATGAGTTTGAAGTATTGTCGCACAAGAGCTACACGAGGGTTATTGGCGTCGGTATTTAGAACCAACGAAGTCAGCATTACAAATTTACAGTAATACAACTATCAGTATACAACTAACAGTATAATATCTTCTGGGCAGAGGTAGACCAATTCATTCATCTAAAACTTTAATCGAAAAATAATGTTCTATTAAAACCCCTTATTAAAATGAATTTTTCTTAATTTTAACTATGACCTCTGTCCGATTATCATAATAGAAAACAATATCAACGTACATGTATTAGAAATAATAGTGCGGAATTTTGGTTTAAATTGATTGGTGATTAAATTTTAATTTTTTAAAAAAATATTTTGTTTTAAATGTAGTAAATCTTAAAAACGTGAATATGACGGATTAAAACTCTTCGTGGGGAAAATCTCATTTGAAAACCTTGTTTATCGAGAAAAAATATATTAAACAAAAAAAATGCAATAAATTTGTGCATACAATGCTTTATTTTTAATTAATAAGTAAATCAAATATTTTTTTCGAATTCAAACATCCGTTTCTTTAACATTAAAAAAACATGAATGGTAACTACCTTTTCACAAACAAAATGTTATGCTCTACTAATTTAATAAATCGTTTACTAGTTGAGAAACGGTACATAAAAGCGAAGAGCATGGGGAAAAACATTAATAAAATGGAAGGAATGCGTGATTGCATTCACTTCGAAATAGTTTTTTTTAAACACAGAATACTGTATCAAAGATCCAAGCAATAATTTTACGAAAATATACAATTATAACAGTTTAATTTTCTTGCAACTGAAGCAGATAAGGAATACGAAGACTGAGAAAAGGAATTTCAAATGTTTTCTGTCGCTCATTGTGTAATAACTTTAATAAAAATATAAAATTTAAGGAAATACACAGTTCATTGAAAAAAAATTATAAAGAACATTCAGAGTATAACAATACAGCGCACACACGAATAGCAATATGTATTTAAAAATAACTAACTAGAAATTATAATACAACACACTATACAACAATATAAGCTCAAAATATTATTTTAATGTACGTTGGCTTTATATATATACTACTACAAGACAACTTAATAAACGGACTATCGCCTTTTATTCTGATTTGTTTTTCATAGTGATTTTAATGGAATACTTAAATTTAATTTTCCATTCAAAAAAGAATAATGCAGTAAAATAGTTAAACAACGACTGAGTTTTAAAAATCATATCACATATGTAACGATTGAAAAATAATCGATGAAAGTATACGGTATACTACAACACAATATTGTACTAATAGTGGTGTAACTTCTTACCTTCTTCCCCATTCCCATATGATACTCGAAATTGAAGAAGTTCGAGATCTCGGGGAACTCGAAACTGAGGAACTTCGAGATCGTTGGACATGTTCATCGGTGAATAAAAGGCTGTCAACATATTGCACAGACACAGACCTAACTCGGACGAAATTTTCATCGAAATTGTCCGACTTCTCATCGACAACGTCCGGCTCTTCAGAGTCAATAGCCATCACAAGAACACAGCATCATAGTCGTTTATAATCAAATTAAATAAGTAAATGCCTTGATGTTTTAGAACTCACAATATCGATGCGATGTTCCATTATCAAACAGCAGGTCTGTACTGAGTGCACTTTTGTTAATTCATTTTACTTTTTGAAAAATGCCTTGTCATGAAACTGCGCAGAAGGCATCAGGGCAAAAAAGAGTGAAGGTGAAGTAAATCTGCTCAATCCATCACCAGTGGAGCATACATGAGCCACGCAATAAAGAAATATTAGCCCTACTATCGATTAGTACGAACCACTCTAGCAAAAACGACTCGTCAATATTAAATAGGGTCAGTGAGCGTAACTGTTTTTCAGATGCATGTCACTTTAACGTAGGAGATATTGATAGTTTTCTCAGGGGCCTCTCTGGTAATAACACTGGTTCTTTTCGTAAATATCTATTTATAGAATATTTGAATATCGTATGCAAGTTCCATAAGCGCACGCAAAATAAGACCTCATTCAGAAAAATGATAAGTCGGTGAATGTCAATAATAAATTTAGTTCATGTTGACGAAAAGTTTCTTTATTGTGATGGTTGGTATGGTGATAGGTAATTAATGTTATTGTTTTCTTAGCATATGATAGGGATTTTAGAATCCATAAATGAAATTAGATCAAGGCTTTTTTTAAATAAATGCCACATAAAAATATATCTTAACAATTTACACTATGCTTAGGAAAATAA
Organism: Hylyphantes graminicola; assembly: GCA_023701765.1. NCBI lineage: Eukaryota > Metazoa > Arthropoda > Arachnida > Araneae > Linyphiidae > Hylyphantes > Hylyphantes graminicola. The sequence goes on from CM043116.1 coordinate 34,249,538, forward strand.
CAAGGTATAAAGGATGTAAAAAATCTTTTAGTTTCAAAATCCACAATAAAGTTGTTCTTTTTTCTTCCAGTAAAGATTATCCAAGGCTATCCGTTATCATTGGTCTTCTAATCAGTAGCAGGCGGCATTTTCAGACACTTTTTGGAATGTTTCAATATAAAAACGGAATTTTCCAAAATCTTCAAAAAAAATTCAATCCTTGTGAATAAAAATCTTTAAATACCTTTTAGCTTATTAAGACAACACATAAATTGCTTTCGCATCTTCAAGAAGAGAGACTTTTTCAACATAGCTTAGAGAATTTTAACCATTTTTCAGTTAGTCCTTTGCATAGTTTCAGGATACAGACACAAGCATAATGTATGAACTATATAAATTTAAAACACGACCAGCAGGCGAAAATGGGAAAAAGTGAATGAGAACGACCAACTTGATACACTTCCAAGAGACCTACTTGTTAAAAAGTGAGACATTGTTAGCGTTTTGCACTTTCGAACTTTTTCCAAGACACAAGTGTGGCACTCGAAACCCCATTGAAGTGAAAGGTCGAGAGCAGCAGCAAACTCCAAAAAAGAAAACTTCACAAAAAGAGCAACGCCTAATAGTGGGTCACGGCTGCCCCTCCAGGGTCGGTCAGCTCAAGAAATCTGAATGACTACATTTCAGGCGATGATGAAGACTGGCTGTTTCTGCATCTATATCTAATCAGATAGAAGCGGTTGCCCAGGGATCGCATCGACTGGAATATTGGAGGGGTTGTCATGGCGACAATTACAACAACGTCCTCTTTTGTGATATGCCTTTTGAATCCGACGTGCGAAAAGAATTGGATTGGTGGATGGGAATGGTATAAAAAAGGGCCTTGTTCAGAATAGGAAGGCGGCGAGCGACGTATGAACGCATAAAAGAATAATTCCGGTGATGAATTGTTTAGGGCCGGATGGGAAGTGATGAGCCTCTGACCTGTTTTGTGAGTCATTTAATTGTGGAATAGGAGGAAAAGAGAAAATTCGATGTTGTATCAAACAAGTACCAGTAGGAACACCTACACAGCGTTTTGCAATATATATGCAGTGCACGATTAAAAAATAAGTATTGCTTGATTTCAAACTTTAAAGCTTTGTCGGATAAAAAAACAAAGTACACAGTCTTAATGTTTAGAATTTTACAAGAGCTGAACACTTTAAGCATTAAAATTAGTTATTAATACTAACAAGTTGAAATTAGTTATTAATACTAATGTCAATTTTGGCTAAATTTAAGTGACTTCCAAAGCAATCATTTAAACACAATGGAAATCTTGATATGACATTGGAATAACAAAAATAATACAAAATATATCCTTTATATTTCTGGTATGAAATTTGGGATAAAAAATATTACAATGTATCCTTTATATTTTTATCGATCTCTCCACTTGAGTGCAAAATATTACAATGTATCCTTTATATTTCTGGTATGAAATTTGGGATAAAAAATATTACAATGTATCCTTTATATTTTTATCGATCTCTCGCCTTGAGTGCAAGATTATTTTAAGTACAGGAAAAAATACATTTCTAGATAAGGTACAATGCAGCTTCAGAAAATAGGAGCTCGCCACTCGACAATGTGACGTAACCCGATGCTGTCGTGTGACCGCACTCACGTTCTGCTACGGTAAGGAATTTCGATAAAAAGATAATGGATGCTAAGAAGTGCCGGAACTTGCAGAGATGAGAGAGAAACCAGATAAGACTGGGATTACATTGAAGATTTCACAGCAGCTTTGAGTCAATCAGAATCCAGCTTTATTTTAAGGGATATCACATAAAATTCCCAGCTTAAAAAAAGTTTTTAGCTACCTAACATAACATGAATTATGTTAGTTATTTTATTATTAATCAAATACGAGATTCTTTAATGTAGCTGAAGGTTTAGTTATGGTTTTAACAAGTAACCGTGAAGAGACAAGATTTCTTTTACCATTTTTATTGCAATTTGAGTGGCAATAAGACTTCTTACTAAAAGCACATCTAACCTTATTTGAATGGGAAAAAATCTAATAAAAACAACGTTCTATTTTCAAGTTAGCAGAAAAGAACAATCAACGCATTCATTAACCAACAAGATCACTGACTTGCAAGATCCTTGAAAGCGATTTAATAGCTGAAAGAAGTAAAACAACTGTAAACAAAAGTATCTAACAGTAGGTCAAGTTGGTGCATCAACTGAAAATTGATGTATATCCTCCAGCTAATTGCAGAAAGTGTGATCCACCCATCATTGATGAAGTCATGTTGGCAAGGATAGGCCAACTTCGTATGAGAAGTTATTGATAAGTGACCTTTTCATTTTAATTTCCTTCCTATCTTCTAAACAATCAAAATAGGTAGGTGTAAGAGAAATATATAATTAAGAAGTGGGAATGAAAAATAAATCTGTAGAAAAAGTAAATGTAGTTTGGTAGAATTTCCGGAAAGAAATTGTCCGAATGAATGTCCATTGTTTTAAAGTTTGACGCAACAAAAAATTGACCCAAAATTACTTCTTTTTAATCATAAAAATTAGTTTAATGATTTAATCGTAAAAGATTTTAAATTTTATAAATTTAACACAAACGCAACAAATAAAACAAATTAACGAAGTCTATTAAGTATTTACTAAGTTTTTCTATATCGTAAGAGACATTTTTATTACATAAATAAGATAAAAACACGAACTATTTCTGTAGGATTTATAAGAAAGCATTATTTAAGTGTCGACAAAAGATTCTTTTCTTAAATTCTCAGGTTCATTATGAAACGACAAATTTATGTATTCTATTTCATCTGAATCGGAGGTAAAAGTGCAATTCTTAAACTAAAAAAAAGGTAAAAATATCCAGAGAAAGACATGGTTCTAAAATTGACACAAATCATAGCACATTAAAAAATACTATCAACTTATAAGCTTTTAATTTTTAAAAAAATAAAATGAAAAAAAAATTGAAAACGCTAAATAAAATTTGTTTCCCAACCAAGGTTAAAATCTAACGCAATTAAAATAATATGATAGCAAAATAATGTTGAAATCTATTGATGATATTAAAAAAAAATGTACTAAAATGACAATGCTAAAATGAGCAAAATAAAATTAAAAAAACTTAAAAAAGAACCTTGAAATTAAATTTTCAGTGATATACTATGCAATATTTTCTCTGAAACTGATTTCCAATCATAGCTAAAAAGACACTCACAAGCAAATAAAGATTTTGTTTTATTGGATAGTGGAATATTTACAACACTTGGACATTTTCGTTGCTTGGCCTTCTTAACGCAAATCGCCACATCGAGACAGATCATGATATCTTGGCTGTTCTTGCAATTTTAACAAGGGCCTACTATGGGAATAAAGCCCTCCAGAGATTTATATGGAAAAGCCCTCTAGCTTATGGAAGGGCCTGGATACAGTCAGACATCCCCTCATACCAGATTGGGAGGAGATTATAATATCCTGATGGAGTGCTGGCCAGGGGATGTAGAGAAGATATGAAATGGTATAAAATAAAAGTTAACAATAAAAAAACAATCACCGTTATTAAAAGTTCACCTGTGCAACGCCAAGTTCTTACAAAATATAACTTGACAAAATATTCATTTTATAACTCACGCCATTGCGGTGAACATATCGCGTGGTCATTGACCATAATATCTGTCTATTTGCATATTGCAAGGGAATTTTATACGCTTAACAGGAGATTATGACCACCAACGCAACAGCTGGGAAATGTTCTACTTTCGTTATCACTGAGTCAACAATAATGTAAACATAAAAAGCGCAGAGATCGTCTTTAAATTTTATCTCTGTGTACTTTCAGATGTCTAGTGTTGACAAGGAAAAATTGTAATCAGTACAACAAATCATTATCCGAAAATTGAAGGAAAAAAAACTTTCAACAAAATTCTATATGTTTACTTCATATTTCTATTTATTTCAATTTTAATAAAAGTTTTAGAATGAGGAATAAATTTATAAAATATTAGTATTGCTTTAAATAATACACGAAAAAACATACAAATAAAAACAGAGATTATCGGTAAAATAGATGAATTAGAAACAACATAAAGTTTTCTCGTGCTCGATATGATATTTTTCATAATAAAGTGAAAAATATAGGTACACTAATATAGGTAGAATAAATATAGATGAATAAAAAATATATAAATAAAATATAAAATAAAAAATATATAAATATATGTAGAGTAGGAAGAAACAATGGAAAAAAAGCTATTTTTCCACACTTTTGTGCAAGTAGTAACTTTAGCACATTGGTTTCTAGAAAGCATGACTTTACGTACGATTTCTCATTTGAATTAAGTGGGATTTTCGCACGGGATTATTAAAATGTACGTTAATTTTGTCTAATTTTTTTTGCCTACGTCGTCCTTTGTTCGAATAGGAAATATTTAAATAAAAGTAGAAAGTGATCGTCTGTCTGTCCGTGCGACCCCGCCATCGAATACCGTACAAAACCGCCCGATTTTGAAATATATATTTAAGTTTAAAAATTTTATGATATCAGCATGATATCAGATCCATTTCTTTAACAAATTATTTGCGTCTTCACCTGTTTGTCTTTTCGTACTTTCGTACTTTAAGAACCTTATTGAGCAAGTAATGGAATAGGCTATTCTAGTTCTTCCAGAAATTCTACAGTTTAAAAACGAACACTTTTTGTGCAATGTTAAAAGACTACTTTTATTTTCGCTGAAAAAAATTACGCAAGCAACGACTAAAAACGCTTTTTAAACATCTAGAAAGAAGAAAATGTCAGGACTAATTATTCACTTTCACAATGTCTAATGAAGAGAATATCCTCTCGTTAGTCAAGCAAACACACTTAGGTACTACTTTTTAATTAGAAAGTCAGCTTATACCACAGCGAGAAGATAGATGGGCAGTTCTTTCAGAAACTTCCCATTGTTATACCTTATCACACCTTCGAGGAAGGCAAGTTAATTAGGAGATTACTTAAGTCAACACACTTTCATGAATACTTCACGTATTTTTTTACTGGGATTACTTCTTATGAATTTTTAAAAACCCTTAATGTAAGAATTGAAAAAAGCATCATTGATAAAAGTCATGCAATTGCTACGTTTCTAATGGCGTAAACATTTGACCGTTGTAATAATTTCAAAAGAGGATAAATTGAAACAATAGAATGTGTTATAAATCTCGATTTCAAACAGTAGTATTAAGCAAGTAAATTGCTATGAAATGATTTTATGAATTTTAATGAATCCGTGAAGAAATGTCCAAGATTAAAAATCTTAGCCAACATTACAGCTGTATTAATGCTCTAGACTGGGAATTTTTAATAGTAGCCAGTGGCTACCAGAGTGAAAAAAAATGGTAGCCACACTTCGATTTTTAGTAGCCAGTTTTAAATTTCAGAATATACGAACAAAAAGAAATGGCGATTTTCCACAAAAGAAAATTTTATTATTGACATTTTTGATATGATAAGATAGACAGTAAAAAAAGTATCATACAAAATATGTAGTATTATGTGATTGGCCATTATTGTTAGAAGAAAATTATTTTATGTACAATCAGTTCAACTACTATTAGTTTCGGAGAATTCTTGACGTCGCCCACGACCCACGATTGTTCATGAAATTTTCTCATATCAAAATTGTTTAAATGAATAGTTGAGATCTTAATCAGATGTAAGTTAATCACCTGTAGATTACCGAAATCGTAAAGCAAAATTTAAAAATCAAATTTGCATTTAAGATTTTCATCGCCCAGCTCCATTTACGTCACACGGAGGATGGAAAATTTCACCGATGAGCAACAACTGTCATCAAGTCTTTCTTCCCAACAGAATCGAATCGGAGCGTTTTATTATTTTTGAAATGCAGCTCCAGTATTAATTATCTGTTGAATAAAAAGGAAAAATTTTGATCGCCACATTCGGCGATTGGGGTTCGATTTTTAGGTAGCCACTTTCGATGTAATAGTCTCCAGTTGGCGACTGGCGACCGCTAATCTAGAGCTTTAAGCTGTATGGAGGTTTGTTTGGTTGAAAGAATGTCTCGCTTGAGCTACAAGAGAGCTATAGGCGATGGGTGGCCTCATTGTTATAGAACCACGGTCAAGTGACGATTAAGGTATGAAGAATAAGGAAATGCGAAATTTTACCTTTTGCTTGTATTTATGATTTTTTAAAGATATTTTAGTAACATAAATTTTGCAAAAAGTATTTTCTTATTTAAGGGCGAACTGAAATGCTACACCCTAATAGAGGATGAAACTTGTTAACAAAAAAAATAGTATAGTATGATATTGCAACTCAGAAAAATAATAACATCGTAAGAATAACCCCCTCTGTGGGAGTACCAAAACGCAATAAATAATAAGCTATTGAGCTATAAATGCCACAATTCCATTACTATAATAATGCATACATACTTTTTTGCTTTTGTAACAATGCGTGTAGGAATATAAGCGTAACCTTACATGGTCGAATCGTGCCTAGTAGATATTAAATAAGCTAGTGATGCAATTCCTACAAGTGGGGTATGGTCATTATTACAAAAACATTTTTATAACATTAGTAAACGTAAACACATTTTGAGCTATATACATATTTATTTTTAAAAAAACTTCAATTTTGAGCTATATACATATTAATTTTAAAAAAATCTTCAATTTTGAAAGCACAACAAATGATATCTTTGGTACAAATTATTTGCAATAGCCAAAAATATTTTTGATATAAAATTTTTAAAAAATGAAAATTAAAAAAAAAACCTTATTAACCAAATAAAGTATTATATGAATAAAAAATTGTTTCAATGAATATCAGTTTTGAAATATATTAGCATATGACGCGGGAAGAAAAAATGTGTTAGAGGCCGAAAGAGATACGACCAGTGTGAGGTGAGGTAATCAATGACATTATCTTGAAGTAAGGTAATTAATATTGTATCAATAGACGAAGGCTAACAGACTAGAAAATGATAACAAAATATAAAATAAACCTTATGTGTTAACATCACAATAAAAATCCATCTTTTATTACCTTAAAAATAATATATTAAAACACATACGTAAAAGTCAACTAATACTAAGTCATTATATTGAAAAAAATTTTTTTGCAACAATTCACTTGTACAGCAAAGCCTCATCCACATAGCTTGTTATTAGTCGAAAACTAGACAGAAAATATTTATAAAGAATACAACTTACTCTGCCTGTTGAAAAACAAAACCATAATCTAACATGAATCTTTTCGTGCCTCTAAATGATCTCCTAACGAAAGACATTTCAAATAAATGCTAAATATCACAAGTTAATCAGTCAGCAATGGAAGCTCAAAAAAGAAGCCAGACGCTCTCGAGACAACAGATGCTAAGAAGGCGATTCGAAATGGCCACCTTAAAAATAGTAAACTCACCTGACCAATGCAATGAATAGACCCATAACACCCCCCAAACTACAACCCCCTATATGACTCATAGCTCTCCCCAGACAAAAAGAAACAGGTATTACCAAAGGTAAAAGGCCGCAAGTAAAAACACACACACAAACCTCTAGAAGATGTTCAGGAATAGTGTGACTAGACCTTCTGCTTTTCGCGCTACTTTTTAGGTGTTAGTCTTGTCTGTGAGTAATGAAAATATAATATGTCCATATCTTTGGATTTGTATTGTAAAATGTCTTGCTTTTTGAGTAATGATTAAAATTTCTTTAAAAAAAATCGCAATCAAGATATTTTCTTTGCAACAACTCACTCCTATTTTAACCAAACACCAGAAGAACTATGACATAATAGAATTTTAATTAGTTATTACTTAATTTATCAAACGTTTTATTTATTTCAAACAGTCTAGTGATTTGCATCTTATTACACGACACAAGTAATTGATTTTAAAATACTTCGTACCCTAATTGAGAGTTGGCTATACCAAGATATTTATAAGTTTTCGTTATTCTTTTTTTTTAATGTTAACCTCAGGTATACCAATTGTAATAAACTAGTACTTAACATTTGCAGCAATTTTCTATCTTGTTCAAATTTTTACAGTCTAAGAAAATCACCTTTACAATTTTGTTTTTCAATATTCTGCTCAGAAAATCAAATGACCCATCACATTTTGTTGAATACTCAATTATAAACAAAAAAAAAACTATTTGGCTAATTACACACAAAACACGAATAATTTAACCAAATTCAAAACGATTCCGGGGACCAACATTTTCACCTTTCCGTATTTTAACTCATTTATTCTATATAGAAGCTGGTTTCTTTCAAATATTTTCTCGGACCCCTTAATAACACTAGCAAAAAGTATATAGGGAAAAAGCATAAGACTTTCAATATCAGATATTATTTGCACGGAAGGTTAACTTTGTACTTAGCAGGATATTCGGCAATGTGGTTTTTAGCGGAACACTGAGCGAAAAAAAAAATAGTCGAGTTAGCACTCAACCAGACACATTAGATTTTCATTTCAAGCCATTTTATTTTCATTAACGCGACACATCAGTGCAAATAATAAAAACTTTTATCATACGCTACATTCTCTAAGTAGGTAAATAGGATCGAATGTAGTTTTTGAGAAAAAAATACTGTAAACATACAGAAAATTTTTTAGTAATGTTACAGAAATAACCAATTTTACAAAAAAAGTTTTTGTAATTCTGAACAGAAATCTTCATTTCTGAAGTTACAAAATAATTTCTAGTATTTTAGCCTCGATCTTGATTTGGATACCCCTCGTGTAGCTCTAGTGCGAGGATAATTCAAACCTAACCTAATCTAATAGATCGTGATTCAATTAATAGATTTGATTCAATAAGATCTAATTTCCTAGCGACCTATGTGCCGAAATAGCACAGTTGGGAAAGCGTCAGACTGATCATCTAAAGGTTCCTGGTTCGATCCCGGGTTTCGGGCGTCTGCTATTCCTCGGTATTATAGTGATCAGTACCCCCGCCTGTCATGCGGGAGACCGGGGTTCGATCCCACGTAGTAGGAAAGTAGACTTTTTGTTTTTCTTTGCAATTGCACGGAAAATGTGGTATCCATAAAATTTTCTTGTACAGTTACTGAAACATTACTTGTGTGGGATACATAAAATAGTCCTGTAAATCTACATGATATATACATGTAATGCTAACAAAAATATATTATGTGTTTTTACAGCACTATTTTTAGTAATTATTTACTAGAAATTTTCTAGGAAAAGTTTTTTACAAAAAAATGTTTTGTAATGGTTACAGATTTTTTTTCACAGTGTTGGAAATAATAGTTATTTTTTAATTATGGCTCTCATAATGGGGTCTGGGACATAATCCCAACCCGAAATCGCGACAGGCCATACCCGACAGCCAATGGCAACATGAAAGGAAAAAAAATTGTCCAATTTGAGCGAAAGTGGTGTACTTTTTTTCAGAAAATTCAAATTTTCTTTAAAACCAGAACAAATATGAAAAAACTAAGCCTCAGGTGCACACGTTGGTATTAAAAGGAATCTATATTAAAAATTCGAAATTTTTAGAGCAGTCTAAGTAGATCTTTTACGATACACACATATTACAAGCCACCCATTCCTACTTGATCAATTTTTTTTTAGGAGTCTGATAGTTTTTCAAAAGTTGCTATCTATCCTTTCCTTGGGACAAATGTGAAGGAAAATGGTCATTGAAAACGCCAAAAATATATCGTATTCAGAAAAAAATCGATAATTGTACTGAGTAAAGGTCTACCTTAAGCCTAGAAAGTTGTCTCATTGCAACAGTTGTAGGATGGACAACGACTTGTCAATATTATCTCCTAAAATAGTGCACTTCAAACAGTTTCCGGATCGGTCGGAGCTTACTATACAGAATGTAAACTTATGGGAAAATGTATAATGAAGCATTTTTATGTAACTTCAGAACAATTACTCCGTCAAATAAATGTTTTTCTTTAATAAGTTGTGTTGGTCTCATTATAACTTTTAATAAAATAGAAAACAAGCCATCCTAATACAAATATAACGGAATGTTAATTTGTCAGACATTTAAACAAGTTTTGTAACTCAAAGTATGCCCAAATTAAAGAGTATTATAAAATAACAATTGTTAGCATTCATTAACCCGCGATAATGTACGATATGCGTACAGCTTTTTTGTCTGATTTTTTTTTGTTATATCTTTGTCACTATTCAATAAAGTTTCTGGAAGGAAACACTTATATATAGTTTCTCTAATGGTCTTCAAAGACCATATTTCACAAAAGGTATATCAATGTCAGTATCTGGCCTGCTCTGGATTCACTGAATAAACAACTAATTCTAAGGGCACACGACTTTTAAAAGCAAAATGACTATTTAATGTTCCAAGGCCGACAAAGGCATTCCTTACACCCACCACCATTTTCATGCTTTGGGTCCTTTATTCCTTTTATTATTGCAATCAAGGACATTTCCGCCTTTTAGTCAAATGACAGACCAAAAGAGCCCAACTCTATCCCTCAGTTAAAGTGGAACGACTCGTGTTACCCATTTTTTCTTTTCTTATGTTCCAACTACACTGAGAACTCGTCATGTCTCAGTAGGCATGGGATGTAGAGCATTTAACGAAAATAAAACGAAAAACAACTCGAAACAATTCCAACATACGGCACATAAAAAAATAAACATCCTGTTTAAAAGTTTAACTTTAAAACGTTCAGTTTAGACTATGCGAATAAACTATTTGTGTTGCAACTTGTAATTAAACTTAGTAACTGTGCAAAAAATAAACACTTAGATTAAAGTAGACCTTCAAACAATAACTGGGCCTATAGTTTATATTATAACATTCTAATATTTTGAATTTATGCGCAATTCTAAATTTCAAGAGGGGGAAGGGATCACTTTCTATAAATCCAAAACTTGGGAGTTACTATTGGGATTGTAAACTTCATTCGGAAAATATTTCAAAAACATATCTTATTACGTGCAACATATAGGCTATACGTTGTACAAATATAATACAGAAATCAGCTTAATCAATATTTTTAAGATACCACTACAATTTGAGAGAAACCAACACAAAATGGGAGAACCAACCAATAATTGGTGCCAACAGATAATTTCAAAAACATATCTTATTACGTGCAACATATAGGCTATACGTTGTACAATTATAATACATAAATCAACTTAATCAATATTTTTAAGATAACCACTACAATACAATTTGAGAGAAACCAACACAAAATGGGAGGAAAAGCAACTACCAAGATAGCACTGCATAGAAAATCAAGGTGTCAATTGAAAACAAACCATACATTCATTTCAAATGTGACAGAGAGAAGCCTACGACTTGCACTCGGAAACAATGAAATAGCCGTAACTGATGCAAATAAATTTTACGATGTGGTCAAAAGAGACGAAAAGGTTTATTGTATAGTGTTTGTACTGCTACGTTTCTTCGAAGGAGGTAAAAGTTAGGCTTTTTTTAGGAGTAAAAGTTTGCCTTTTAAAACCCTCGGGGTTTCCGATAAAGTGAAGATGGTGTGAGATACAAAACCTGAAGCCTCTTTGTGAAATGAATTCTTTGAGGTATCTTCCCCGTGCATTTATTTATTAAATTTCGAGATAGGAAAATAAATCACATAAATCGAGTTTCTTTGAAAGAAGAGGGGAGTGAATGAGGGACTTTTTTTGTAATCGAATAAAATAAGATTTATTATCATTGAGATATTAAAATGCCAAAAGCAATTTAATTTTGCAAATGGAAGATTAAACTTAAGTTATAAAAACATTATCGTTTCTCCAAAGTCAATAACAACAATATTTAATATAACTTTTGGGTTAGTTTTATCTTTTCTTCCAAAACTTATTTTCTTCAAAATAGGAAAATATATGGGTTTTTCTAAACTCGTGTTGTAAACTTTTGTTTCAATGCTTTTTGGTTCGTTATAAAAGGATTGCTTAGACAAAACTATGAAAATTTAGAATCAGCTTCAAACATTAAAAAAAAGCATTTGATATGATTGAATTTACATAAATTGTTCAGAAACTTTTGATTCTTACTATTTATAGATTGGTGCATTACACATGATTTTTTAATAAAATTGTCACGTTTGAAAATAGGCAAAGTAAAAATTTCGTCAATGTCAGTATTACTTAATAATTTGAGATATATTTAAAAACTATTTATTATAATGAAAAAAAACTAAAATACCATAAAAATATCGATTTCCAAGACAAAAAAAAACTATCTAGGAGCTTAAAACAAAAAGAACCGGTAAACATAGACAAACAAATACTTTACCGTTTTATAACTTAACTATTCATTTCATTAACGTTGATAATTTTTTTAAAAGGAAATTCTTGTTTAATTTTTTATTCCCTCATATTAAATTTTATAAAATTAAAATTACCAAAATTGCAATTTCTTAAATATTAATTAATATATACTTTTATTAAGTTACACATAAAATAGTAATGTGAATATTATTAAATCTAACGTAATGGAAATATAACAATTCGTTTTGTATCAAGTAAGGCCCTAAATTTCAGAATAACTAAAAGTTTTTTTAAAAAATAGATTAATGATAACAGGAACATAATAAAATAGCACACAACTTTTTTTAAATTAAATTTCAAACTAATGATAATAAATTATTAAGAATCTAAAAAGAGCTAAACATAACTAAACGAGTGCAACACCAATAAAGTGCTTTCAAAAATACGAACACATATCACAAAAATCACAATACCTCCTCTTTAAAGCAATCATCGATAAATCCAAAGGTATCTCATAGCGATATTAACACATCTCGGTAGCTCACAATACAAAAACCACTCAGCTTATCACTTGGGTAGCATCAGATCTACAAATATTTTCCACCTGACAAACAACCACACAAACACACCGACGATAAAGAAACTAAACGTCACCTCTGCAGCTCGCTCTCTGAGCCTTCTCTCTGATGCTGTCTCAGCTGATTCATGAAGAAGCCACAATTCAAAAAAGTTTCTTTTTCCCCTGGTTTTTTGACACACTTGACTGATTGAATTAGGGATGGTGATAAGACGCTAGGCACGGCATCGGCATTAGTATAAAAGTACAGACGCAGGACATTTGTCGTTATCGATCGGGTAGAGAGATGTTAGAGGTTTGGAGGTGTCTCAAAGTCAGATGCAGTGAAAGCGGTACTTACAGAAAGGCATGAAAATTAAATAATTTTCAATATCTTAAGCTATCTTGCTGGCTATCTCACTTTTGTGAGTGAATTAAAAGGATTTTTAAGAAATTCATTAATAATGACCCATAAAATCTTCAAAGTATAAGCATTGTATACATTATATTCAGAAACAGTGTTTTAATAAAGAAATGTATTACAATTAAACTAAAAACACTAATGAAATTTCGAGCTACAGAAAGCAATTGCTGACTTTTTTTTCAAACAGAAATAATATATTGAAATTGATTTGTCTGCCAATATAATCTTCAAAAAAAAAAAAAAAAAAAGCGATAAACATTAAACATACTTAAAATTGCACAGTCTTCACAGTGAAAATAAGATTTTACTTATAAAACTATTTTTAAAAAAACCCTGAGAAATTGTCCGGAATCTGTATTCACGCTTATCTGACTGTGAGACATAAAACTATCCATCAATTTGCCACGCATACAGTTAGTGAGTTCGTCCGCAGCAATATGTCCTGCGTCTGGACTCGGAATGAAGCTGAAGGATAATAATAAGCGGAAACGAAAAGTCATGGAACTGTGAGTGTCATGGATTTTTTTCCCTGTGAACCTAACCCGTTCCTAACACCCCTATACGCGTATTTCTTTGTTCTTTTTCTATATTGTGAGTTTTGATTAGCACGCATGGATGACGAGGGTCGAGTATGTGCGGTAGTGGTAGGCGGTATATGACGGACAGGTAGCCGGTAGTTGGGTTTAAACCACCTGAGCGATAATTTAACAATTTATAGAGTTATATTTTTTCAATTTACAAAAAATTAAAAGACCTTTAAAAATAAATATTTGTATTTTAATTTATTATGAATTTGAAATTAAAGTAATGGTAAGAAAATATAGTTAAAAAAAACCTCCCTCCTCCTTAAACCTTAGTTGTACATAGATATGTGCCCTTTGTGCAAGACATACCCATTAATCATTGACTTTTTAGATTGGAGTGATATAAATTTTATTAATGCGAAAAAAAATCGGTATTTACTTGAACATCGAAAACTCTTACAATGTTTCATTACAGCAAGCGGCATAAAAAAAAATATGAAAATGTAGTCTAAAGGTTATTCAGCAGCAAAATACAGTTAAATAACAAACTTGTTTTTCGCATACAAACCAGCATAAAAATAATAAAAAAAATTTAAACCCTATTTGTATGGTATTATACTCACATCAGCTAGGCAATAACTAGTTACGCGACTTCCCTTTTTTCCCAATTTCAATGCGGTTTTATTAATAACATAATTAAAAAAATAATTTTTCAGTGTTTCTAGATATTTAGGTTAGAATACTCTATTTTGAAATCGCTTAAAAGGTATGTAAATAAAGATAATAGAATAAATTATAAATTAAAAGATGATAACAGAAGAGAAATTTTTAAAAATACATGAAACAAGGATCATAATTTGTTTAACATAATAATTTTTTATTTACTTGCTAATGTAAACAAAACAAACAAATCAAAGATCTAACATATTGCGTTGAAAAAAAGTTTGAAGCCAAAAATGAGTCCACGAGAAAAACTAAATGTCAAAACACGATAAACTCTTGAAGCTTGTAAATATTTTCTGTCATTTTGAACAATGTGTTTTATACATAGAGGAAAAAGGAATCGCGCTGTTTGAACGAAATCGGGTCAACCACTTTAAACAAAACGAAGTTCATGTTCAAGGTAAACACAAAAGGATTGAACCTGTAAATGACAACCGGAGACGAGGCATCAAATAAATGACCCAAACATAATCGGAAATTTTACCTAGCATTCAAAATAAAATTCAGCCTCATTTTATGTTAACGAAAAACTGAGTAAATGAAGCTCATTCAATACAATAACTGGTTTTCACAGTTGAAAACTTTTTTGAAATTGTATTTGTTACTTTCTATGTATATGGGAACAAAAATAAAGGTGATTGAACATTTCATAAACTTTTGTCAGCCATATAAGCACTTAGCATAGCCTAATTAAATTTTGTATTGTACTTACCTTTGCATAAAGTTAAAATAAATTTCCATAAATAGAATGAATGTAAGTCAAAATCAAAAGGTCTAGTTTGAAAACTCAAAATAGTATAGTTTAGATAAAAAGTCTGGTCGGTTTACTGGCAACTTCGTAAATTTGAATTTGTTTAAGAGGCCAACGAAAAGATCGGACCTTATGCTTTTAGGTAACACTTTTGAGAATGTGAGTTTTGCAATTAGATCCATCAAATTCGAAATAATTCATGTATTCAACTGTAAATGAATGGGAAACACATAAATTCCGTTTTAACGAATCAATATTTTTTTTTTAATGCTTCTTTGGGGAATTACAAACGCCCATTATGCGAGTATTGATTTTAGTAATTCAACATAGTATAAGTTTAAATGATAAGTTACGAATATAATTGAGAAAATACTTTGAGTTCTACAGTAAACTCATTAAAAAATATACTCTTCTAGACGAAGATTTGAGTTTTATTTTACTTTTTCCTAAAGCATTTGTTCCCATTTCTTTCAATCTGCTTGTCCAGCTGAGTAGTAACTAGAACAATTTTCGGGCACAACAAAAACCAACAAATTAGACTAGTATGAGGTGACAGTTGACACAAGTGTTAAGCAATGTTTAGCATCGACAGGTAAACGATGTTTTTGTTAAAGAAGCTGTGTTTTCAAAAGTAGAATAATCTACTTTGATCTTTTAAAGTTTAATGCTCCATTTGTTTCCCAGAGGAAACTAGCAGCTAAAAGGGAAAAAAAACGAGCACGAAAGTAAACAAACGCTAGTTACAAAAATACCACTTAATTCGCGTTAAAATATAAAAAAAATTTAAATAAATGTATTTTCAGTAAATCGGTCACTAAACCAAGGATAATAAGGAATAGGGTGTATCGAAAAAACCAAGTTTTTGATATCAAATTCGTAATAGTGCGGAAAAGTTGCCTTATGTTATTGTTAGTATATGCGCAAAATTTTATTGATCTGAGTTAATATCTTCAGTTGCCTCTGAGACCATTAATTATGCAAAATTCGCTAATTTCATTTTTTTTCTTAAAAATTATGAAATTGGAATCTTTAATTTTAATAGTGCGGAAAAGTTACCTTATATTACTGTTAGTATGTGTGCAAAATTTTGTTGATCTGAGTTAACATCTTTAGTTGCCTCTTGAGACCATTAATTATGTAAAATTCGCTAATTTTATCGTTTTTTCAATATATTTTTTTAAAAAATTAATAAATTGAATTTTTAAGTTTTGCCAGTGCCAAATAATTGCCATATTACTCCTTAGAGCGTGTGCAAATTTTTATTGATGTTTGTTAATTTCTTCAGTTGCCTTTAGGGGCTGCTAATCTGGAATTTGGCCAGATAAGCGCCCCTAAAGGCAACTGAAGAAATTAATCTACATCAATAAAAATTTGCACACGCTCTAAGGAGTTATATGACAATTATTCGGCACGGGTAATACTTAAAAATTCAATTTATTAATTTTTTTTAAAAATATATTGAAAAAACGATAAAATTAGCGAAATTTACATAATTAATGGTCTCAAGAGGCAACTAAAGATGTTAACTCAGATCAACAAAATTTTGCACACATACTAACAGTAATAAACGGTAACTTTTCCGCACTATTAAAATTAAAGATTCCAATTTCATAATTTTTAAGAAAAAAAATGAAATTAGCGAATTTTGCATAATTAATGGTCTCAGAGGCAACTGAAGATATTAACTCAGATCAATAAAATTTTGCACATGTACTAACAATAACATAAAGCAACTTTTCCGCACTATTACAAATTTGATATCAAAAATTTGGTTTTTTCGATACACCCTAATAAGGAATGTTGTTATTATAAACTATATATCTTAAATACAAAAAAACTAGAGGTAATAGTGGCCATAAAACAAGAAGTTAAAATAGTGAATTCATAGTTTAAAAGAAAATTAGTGTCTGTTATCAAAATGAGGAATTAACTAAATAAACTACATTTCACGGATTGCTATTGAGTATTGAGATGTGTACGATGGTACTCAAAGAATCGACACTCTTACAAGACAAATCAGGTGTCGACCTCGTCACTTGACCGGGGTTCAAAAGGGCTTTCCAGGGCTGTGTTTAGGCTCCGCTTGGAACCGGAAAACTTTCAACCAATCTATCAAATAACGAACGCCGGTTTAAAAAATAAATGAATCCCTCTGAAAATCACTGAAGAGCCCGACTGGGACGGACGTTCTCTCGCTAAATCTGCGGATTCCAAAGTCCTGTCGACGATAGCGTACGATGTCACTCGAAATTCAGTTGGGAGCCCGCTCAGGTGCCAACCTTGTCACTTGACCAGGGTTTTAATCTAAAAAGGCGTAATTTGGCTGTGTTAAAGCTCCTAAAGGAGGCTAGAAATAGGCAGCCGGAAACGACTGCATTACATTACGAAACCCCGAAACGATCAAATTGGGTGGCGCAATCGTTAGGATGCTAGCCTTTGGATCTGCTGGGGTCGGGTTCGAATCCCGGTCAGGAATGGATGTTTGTGACCGTCAATAAATGTTGTTATTGTTCTATGTGTTGTGTTGTCCTTTCTTTGTGTGTCTCTTGTGCTTGTAAAAACTCTTTCTGTGTCTGTCCCGCTTGACGAAAGCTTATAAGCGGTTCTCTGAACAAGTACACAAGCTGGAATATATATGTATACCTACCATACCATAAAATACAATCAAATTACCAAACAACAACAAACACAAAACCAAAACTCACTTATTCTGGAACTCCAGCCTGGCCAGCAGCTCGAGGTCTTCTTTCGAACATGGCAGTCCAGTGGTGGGGGACAAGAGCTGCACCACTTTGGTCTCAGGTGGGTGCAGGTGTCCCTCGTCAGACGAGGACGATGACGTCGAGAGGGTGGTGGGGTGGGGCGGAGGGGTGGTGGACTCCTCTGACGTCATCTCGGGTGCGGTGATGACGGTCAGTGAGGGGCCGTCTTTGGGGGGCGGCCAGGGGGCGGTTTCGTCATCGGTGGACGGGGGCGGATCCGATGGGCTGGAGGTGTCGCTGTGAAAGAGAGGGATTGTTATTTGATGTAGTTTATTTAATTGTTGTTATGTTTTAATGGTTTTTAAAATATGACAAAAAAAATATGACCAACAACAGCCCAACGACCAAGTAAAGTACAACGTAAAATCGATTAATTTGGTTTTTAGTTATAAAACACCATTAACGCTTTCATTTTCGTATAAAAAATTAAATTTAGTTTATTTTTTAAAATTCGCTTATCGTGCGACGTGTTTTTTTCATATATAAATTTTTGAGGACAATAGTTTTCATTTGCCTTATATTTGGTTTTCATAAATAAACTTCAACATAAAGCACATTTCCGCCAACGTCATTTTCTTAACAAAAGTCGTTAATGACTGAACAGCATTAGGATTTATCTGTTTTCCCGGAGTTTCGAGTTAAAAGAAAAAAATAAATAGTTTTAGTTTGGTTCGAACTAAGCCTGACAGTAGTTCTCCAATTTTATATCAAATAAGAACATAATACCTGTAGATGTTCAGAAAAGGCTTTAAACAGTAAATTCCGGTCCAACGCTATCGAATAGCAAAAAAACAAACTATTATTATTTATCGTTAACTGAATAACCCTTATATTAGAAGAAAACGATCATTTTCTGAAGTGAAATTTTTATTTAATCAGAACGCCTTCAGTTTGAAACATTAAATTAATATTAAATGTGTTTCTCCTTACAAAAAAGACGGGAAAAGTTAAACAGTATTTAAGTCAGAAAAAACTTTCACGGTAACTTTAAAAACGGTTTTGAATCTCATCTTAAATCGTATTTTTCTCCCCTTCGATAGCTTCGAAAGCTATTTCAGGAAATCTCTTCTAGAATCGGCATTAAAAAAGGCGGATTTACAAAAAGGGGGCAGAATAAAAAAAACAATAAGACTTTTCCAGTTTTCTTTTTTTAAAGTAAATATTTGATTGCACAGGATATTGTCTATGGAGAACTTAACACCATCTTTCACAGTAATTATTTCCGGACTTGGTGAAGTTTAAAAACTCCTTGAACAAAAAAAAAAAAAAACTTTTGCACTTTATTCTTATTTAAATAGTTTTTTGAAAAGTAAGAAAAGATTGAAGATTTGAAACGTATCTTTAAAAAAGTAGAAAAGTTTTTTTATTTTAGATAAATCATCATTTTGAATTTTAAAACTCATTTTATCTCATTAAAGCATACGAAAAATACGCGGCTTGCTGTTGTTTTCCAAATTCGGACGTCATTTCAAGCCTTTGACCAATAAAGAGTGCATATATACAGGGTAGATCTCAAACAGTTAATTGACATTCTTCTGAAGTTTCAAAAATGTTGTGGATTTAAATAAATACTGTTATTATGCTTTTGACGTTATGAAAGCTGAAAAATTGGATATGACGATTCGGCGTATTGGAAACTTACTAAGGCTATTGATCCAACATTTCTTTAAAACTTTTTTTTATTTACTTCCTCAATATAAAAGAAATATAAAAACAAATCTTTTTTCATTCAATTCAAACAATCCAAAATAACGTTCAAGTAAGTGCAACAACCTAATAAACGTCCCAGATAGCCATACCATCCAAATATTTTACAGCGAGTTAACTTATTTTCGAAACTGTTCAAGCGAATACAAAAATGGGACTTTAACTACGCTGTCCCTTTCCTGCATGATACGAATTTCCAATCTCGTTCCCGATTTACGGATGCAAAAGGAATAGATACCGTTTGGAATATAGGAATAAACGTCATGCTATTTAGACGTTATGAAGAGTTTGGTAGAAAGTTCAGCGGAATAAGTAGATTTTTGGAATGTCTAGGAGGAATAGTAAAGAGCTGAAATATTCCTTAAAATCGATATTTGTGGCTGTCTGAAAAGCCGCTGTCAGCATATTTTCTTAAAGCTTTCCATAGAAAAGATTTGCGTTCCGAGTTGTAGTTTAGTTCAGAACTTTAACCCTCTAATGCATGCATTTTTTTTCATCCCGAAAAAATATATATGAATCTTTAATACTCATACATTATGGGAAAATACTGAACAAAAATTAACTGCATTAGAATTTAAATAATTAAAATTTTTAAATTTTTTTTCCATATTACAAAAACCAACTACAAAATTTCCAATTTTGATAATAATGACTAGAAAACTACTAAATATATTTCAAAATAACCCTCTTTAACTACAATTAATTTTTCAAAACAATTTATTTGTACTTAGTATTAATATTATTATACTTAGAATACTGCCAAAAACGTAATTTCGCAACATTTAACAACCTCACTCTTTAATTTTGAATACACTTTTACTACTGTCATCTATGAGGGTTGTTATTAACTAAAACTTCAAAATGGAATGTAATAGATGAGAAAAAAAAACAAATTTGTCGAGAGGAAGGTCTACTTTAATAAAATAAAGTGGAATACGTAACTTGTTACCAAACGGTAACAGTATGCATTAGAGGGTTTTAAAAAAATGGAGGAATTGGAGATGGATTCTACCATGTAGGACAGGTGAATGCATTTTTTTTTCCAAAAGTGCACAACAAGAAACATAAAAAGGAGAGAAAAAAGCATAAATACCTTGGCGTAAAAGAAATGTTTACGTAATTAGATACTGAAATGTTTTTGTTGAGGTTGTAAAATTGTATTGACTTTGAAAAAAAAGAGCCAATTAGAACTGATACCTAGTTAAAAAGGACTGCGTTTTAAAATCTTTTTTACACTTTCGAAACGAGTTCTTTTTAAGTTTTTCTTTCTACATATAATGTTTAAACTGAACTTCAAATACAGATTTCTTTTTACAGATTAGCATTTCATTATGCAAAGTTAAAGCAGATCGCTTTTTTTATTGAAGAAATATTTTTTAAAGAATTTAATATTCCCTTGGTTCTAGAATATAGTGAAGCAAATAAACATTTCTCTTCAAAATTAATTCTAAAATTTATGAAGTAGTTAGTTTTTTTATGAAGCAAATACAAATTAAATTAATAAAAACTTGAATTTGTAATGATGCATAGAATCAGAGTTATCGGAAAAGCAATTTCGTTCTGAATATTTAATGTTAAAAGTAATTATCCATAAAATGATTTAGCTCAATTTTTGCATTTTATGTTTTTGAAAGGAAAAATGAAGTATATTTTTAGCAATGTAAAGTAAATGTTGTTTTTGTGCTCCTTGTGTTTAGGAGCCCGATCTAGTGAAGAATTTAATTAAGTCTTTAGGAAACATAATAAAGAAAACAAATTAAATGCGATAGGAACACCAAACTAAGACAGGAAAGTACTTTATTTAAATTAAACAACAATATTTTAAGTGTTTTCACACTTTCAAAATTTATAATGTAGTAGAAAGAATTTTTTTTAAAAATATTCTTTAAGGATCGTTTCTTGACAAGTTTAACTTTTTGACACAGTTTCTGATTTTTAAAAAAATATAATTTTAATTGATTCCACTGCAAACATCAATAGAAATCTTTTTAATAGTTAGAGGTATTTGAAATTGGAGTTAAATATTATATTTTAAACTTTTAGACAGAGTCAAAAACTATACTAAAAAAAATTGAGATGGAAAAAAAGAAGTCTAAAAACATTTCGAATAAAAACTACAAAACACTTTTATGGCAATCCTCTAGCATTTTGTCAAACTACCCCTTTAAAACCCTATCATAAAACAATATTATTAAACAAATAAAAACCTTAGAGAAATTTTCACGTGTGATAAGTGGAAACAAAATACCATAGAACAACATTAAATCGATTTTCACTGAATCAATACAAGCAGTACAATTCAAATAAAAGATCAAGTTTGCTTATAGACTATGACACGAAACGTGAAACAGAGCCATTTCCTTTCTCTTTCAATATATCTGATCCATTTCGCCGTATAATCACATTTAACATTTATCCTTGCTTTGTAAAAGCACACTTTAGGGATAAGATTCTAAAGCAAACACAAAAGAAATGAAGATAGAACACTTAACGCCACCAAGGGATTTGTTTTTTCTAACTCAAGAAAATCTGTTCCTGATTTATATTTGGTTAAAAAGTTTCAATAAATTTAATATAACCAGTTCATATTTTTCTTACAAAGCACACAACTTGTGTTACTTTAAAATAACAACTATTATCACAAACATAATGATTAACAAAACACATTAATATTTTTTTTGTAAAATCTATTAATTTTACATAGAAAATTTGCCTTTTCATACAACTGATACACTTTAAGCATAAAGTAACCCAAACCCATCCAAAATTTTAATTGATAGATTTAAAATAAAGTTAACAGCATGAAATTTAAATAAAATTGGCGTTTTGTTATCGGCAAATCCTCTCCCATTATGAATTGAAAATAGCAAACGAATAAATATTCATTTCAATTTTAAGCTCATATAATAAATACAACAATGGAGATTTAAAAATGTAGAGACGGAATAAAAAAATTACTCAAACTCCACATAAAAATTCCCTAAAAACGTTTATTTTGAAGCGAAATTCACCAAGTAAACTTAACTGAATGTTTGAATACTAGATATATAATTTTCTGAATAGTTCAAAAATGGCGTTGTTATTTCTTACAGCACCGGAACTATTATGTGAAATCGATTTTATTTGCTATATATACCTTTTTAACCTGATATTTACTTTTCTGCAGCGTTGAAGTGTCCATTTCAGTATTCGCACGTTTATCAATACGTTTTGTGCAATCAACTTTCAAAATGTTCAATGCTCATTCGGCTCATCTACATAAAACTTAAGAATTTTAAGGTTTTCACATTTGATATATATGACATTACATATTTTTTAATCTTAAAAAGAAATACGCGGTTTCTTACCGTATTTTGAAGATAATTTTTAAAATTCGTACATTTTTAGAATAAAAACACTTATTTTTATAAAAACCTCTTAAAATTTTGCTTACTATGTTTTAGAAATAAGGGAATATAATTATCCAAAATATCGGTAAATGAGCGTAATCTCGAACGTATAAATATGTGCTACGCATTCGTAACAAATTTGTATTGTAAGGTATATGTAATAATTAATTTCAAAATGAATCTAAAACGACACCTAGTATGGCATTATATTAATATTAAATACGAAATATTGCGTAAAAAAGCATTAAATGAATTTTAAAAAACAGAAATTTACAACTTAAACAACAGATCTTGACATTGACAAATGACTTTAATATCCGGACAAACTACATTTTTGAAAGTAATCAAAATTATACGGGTAATTTGTAGAAGCATACACCATTTATCAAAGTAATCAGATTATAAATCAAATTAAATTTATTATATCCACCTAATTTAAAAATCTATGTTATTATTTATCATACGTTTCAATCATATGGGCAAGAAAATAATGTCAACTAAAGTGAATATTTTAGTATTTGTTTAGAGAATGTTTTGGGATAAATTTACAATATGGACAAATATTTAAAAAAAAAAAAAACACCTAAGGTATTATTCAAGTTTAGGGTTAGAAAATTTTATAGCACTTTTTTTAATAAACTATAAATAACCAATATCGAAATTTCAGCAACGAAAACAGTGCGGATTTGGAATTTCGATTCATTATCATATACTGTACAATTACATAAACATTTTTACATGAAAATAAATATGAATGCACAATATCATAATATTTTTACAGTTATAAAAAACAGTTATATTTTCTTACCTCTTCTAATGGTACAAATTCAAAGTAATCCTTTTTTGATTTTTTCACTTAACAAAACAAAAATCAATATCAACAACACAAAAACTACGTAATTGGTTTATGAATAAAATACTTTAACTCTCTTATATAGTTCCGTATGACTGCAGAATGAGTGAAGTTATACCATTAAAATAACACAAAGTGTCAGATGATAAAAAAAGATAAAAACTCCGAGGCGTCAATGGGAATGGGAACTGATAAAATTTGACAACTGCGCTGCCACAAATAAACGACAAATAATGAGTAAAAAAAGGGAAAGTTTTTTCTCCTCTGATCAATTATTTTCACCGTAGAGCTTGTTATGCTCTAAAAGAAGTAGAAAATACGTAAAGCTGCTTGGATAAAGCGGTTCGCTGCTTTTTTATACAAGAGAGCCGTTCGCATTTCTAAGATCGTGTAAAATAAAATACTAACAAGCCGTTGTGCATTGAAGGGGCTAAATAGGTAAGACAGATGCGGTATTTCATTATTTTATGGTAATCGAACTTTATTATTATTGCGCAAACTCCAACAAAAAAGTTGTCATGCGATTATATTTGCGAAATACTTAGATGTTTAAGTGCATCTAGATACACTCTAATTAAAAAATCTTGTGTTTTATAAAAGTAAATGGTTTCTGATTACATAAATCAAAACATAATTTGTTTTTTTTAAAGGGAAATCGAGAGAAATATGAACTTAGTTTCAGTTAGTACACTTGAGTGCATCAAATTGTAATTATGTACATTTTACACAACAAACAAAACTGTAATACTGACATTGCTCTTATAAATACAAGTTTTGGCGGGTTTACGTTAAAATCCAAACTATGTTAAAAAAAAAATTATGATTACACATTTAGTTTTAATCTTTATAAATTAAAGTAATATCTTTATATATCAAAAAAGAAACGCATCAAACGAAAAGGTCGCGGCTCAAAATAAGATATATCAATTAAACTTAAATATTATACATTTCTACTTTGTAATTGGCTTTTATGATCTAAAAAGGAATAAATTGTTATGTTCTATGAAGTAAAAGATTGTACAATCAGTATTAAAAGTCGACATGTTTCTTTTGTATAATGATAAAAATTTAAAGTATAATGCAATAGTTAATTTTAAGTGTAAAGAATTTTGTTCTAATACATTTTTATTAAAAACTACTAGGTAAAAGATAAGAAATAAGGATAATACTCTCGATATTTTTTTACTGAAAAATAAAACCCCGATATATTTCGTTCCAATAAAATTCGCCATTTTAACCAACAATCTAAAAATAAGAAAGTAAATACTAGTAAAAATTCAAATGCTCTTCTGATTGCGCTTCGAAAAAAGTGGCTGCCAGCCAACAAAGAAGCTAAATTGATAAAAAGTTCAATTCAAAAATTCCAGGAGAAACTTTTTCAACAAAGTTGAATCCGTGTGATCGATCGCTCCAGTTACTAGATTGCAATCGCTATAAAGCCGTAGTTAAACACATCAATTTATCTTCAAATCGAATTTCCTTTTTACCATAGCAAATAAATTATAGATGCTATGTCTATTGAAAAGGAACTGGTTTCGGGATAGAATTAAAGCAATAACAAATTATTTTAATACACTTTTAAAACGACAAATGAAATGGTTGAAGCATAAAATACAGCCACAACCATTACAAATCCATTGCATTTTATTTAGCTAAAACTAATCTTCACAGTGTTTTCTAACGTTTTCACACATGAAAAACTCAAACATATGTTTTCTGCACATATGGTTCTAATCATACACATTAATGGCTAAAGCAGGATATGTAATAACTTTTACTTAGAGAAAGTATCATTGTTTCTGCTTTTCTTTCATAGAAACAGGGTAGATGTTCGATGATATAACATAAAATCGGACGTTTCTTGACTAAATAATAGATTTACTTGTACATAGTTCTTTTTTTCCTGTTCGAGGAAAAACTATATAGCAACACCGAAATTACAACATTCAATTAGGCAACACAATTTTTTTTAAAGAAAATAATAGCAATCGACGAAATATTTTAATGGGGGAAACACACGTATTATTACGCCTATCGTAATCAGCAAGTAAACCGGAAAAAAGATGAAAGATATTCTTTCTAGGAGGAAAAGAAGCATTCAAGCAAATGACCACAGCATAGGGTAAACAGGAACTCGGGAAGATTTAGGTTGCATGACAAAGAATGACCGCTTGCACACTTGCTTGGTGATGTACAGGTATTTGGGCGGCATGTTCCCTTTACGCCAAAATTCATCCTTTTATAATATCATAATGGAATAAAACGTGGAGTGGTGGTGTCAAATTCACTTAGATGTGGGAGAGCACTTTGAATTATTAAGGCGAGGTTGGTATATGTTTGAAAGAAACATTTTTAGTAATTTCATTGAAGAAAAGGCGGAGTGGTAGAGAAGAGAGGAAAATAAACATAGTAAATGATATACTTTTTGTTATTAGTAATGCTAAACAATCCTTTTTAAGTTTTAAATATAATATTTGATATCCTGTTATAATATACAACCAAGAATTACTAATATATATATATTTTAAAAAAAAAAGACACGCTTATTAAATTCATTATTTTAATTTCAACATCAAGTATATATTTAAAAAATTATTTAATCAATATAAAAAAAAGAAATTTTTATTTAGTTGCTTTGTTAAAATAGGTCCCAGAAAACAATTCCCACTAACCAACGACTTTAAGAAACAACAAATATACTTAATTTCATTATGTGAATTAAAGTAAATGTCTTAATAACAATAAAAAAATTGAAATAATTTTTGTAAAATGAGGAGGAGCAAATGTTTAATCTATAATAATAAAAGAAAGAGTCTGTCTGTGTGTATGTCTGTGGATCGCAAAAGCCCTACATAGACTGCTCTAAAAAATTCGAAATTTTTAATATAGATTCCTTTTAATACCTACGTGTGCCCCTGAGGCTTAGTTTTTTCATATTTGATTGTGATTTTTAATTAATATAATTAGTTTTAAAAAAACGTCATCCACGTGGGATTGCGGGACCATAACAGGGCTTGAAAATACATGGACCTGGCCGAAACGGGGGCTTGACGCCATCCTCTATTAGTTTGATTGATTGAGTTTGGTTGAGATATGCGCTCGCCCTAAGGCTGCTTCATCCTCTATTAGTGTTTAAGTGCGCATGCGCCAACACGAATTTAATTTTGTTTTGATTTTGAGTGTATTTTCACAAGTAAGCATGCCTCTAAAAGGAAGCAATGCGAAGTTAACGGGTTCCCAGTAAGGCGGGACCATACTGCTAGTAGTCAATAATTTGCACGTGCAAATAAAACACTTTATAGTGTAATACTCAATTATTAAAGGCGAAACCATTATATGGGGTAAAATTCCATAACATAATTTATTAAAACAAAATATCTACATAACACAATTATATTAATATTATTTGCCTTTTTACGCATGTGATGATATTCAAGAAAATTCATGATATTTTAAGAACAGAAATTAAATAATTAACTATTTGAATATAATGTCTTTATTATCAATTTTTAATAAAATCTGGCGACATGAAATATAATAACTATCATTATTGTATTTTTCAGTTCCAAAATAACTTTTAAAATATTTAAATAAATTGAATTATTAAGTTGCACTCAAATTTTATGGCCTCGCGTTTATACATGAAATACATATATAGCTTAGAAAATATATATAAGGCGACAGGCTTTTAATTATCTCTCTGAATTAATTATTATAGTGCAACCCGACAGGTACAAGAGAAAATCATTGTCAAGAAAACGTCGGATAAAATTAGAAAATAATTACAAAAACTTATTCGTTTATGTCTCTCCCTAATGTCGTTGTCTCGTTTCAAATTAGAGTGTGCATAATTAAATTTTCCCTTCCATTCATTTCCCCCTGTTTTAGGGACGTTAATAACTTCATTTCACTAAACTATCAAAACAATTTATTTTGGGTAACACACACATAGTCTATTGCAGTAATAATTAAAAACCGGCTCATTCTGTCGAATCAAATATGACAGTCCCCCAACATGATGAATTTCCTGCGATGTTTGTTTGCAATGATAAAAATAATTGTGAAGATAATTGTTTTCGCTCTCGCGTTAAAGGGAAATGATGTAACATTCAAAAATGCAGAAACTTTAGAATGACTATTTTTTTTTATTCTCAAACAGTTCTCGTATATATATTTCCCATATCTATACTACATCCAATCTTACTGTGAAAGGGGGAAAAACGTAAAACATTTATAATATAGTTTAAAACTAAAAATGTATTAAAATATTTATATATTTATAGCATAAAAACATGACATTTAATTTATAATATTGCATTTCAAAATTGAACACAAATTAGTTTTAAAAAAGCTATTGACGATTTGGACAATCGTCAATCGACACTGTAAATAAATTTTGCTTAAAAAATATCCTTCATTTCCTAAAATACTGACTTCAGAAGTTTTTATCAAATATTATTATGTCATTAATCCCAACTTCCAACTAATTATGCGTTATTTATAAAACTTCTTAATCTAATTCGAGCTTTATTACATAAAATTTTTAACAGCCTATACATAATGTGATGACTGATCCTTCATTCTTATAAACTATCACTTTTATTTACGACTTTTAATTTCAAACAATAAGTATGTCATCAAAAACATAACAAGACGAATCACGATCGGTGCAAGAGATCCATAACACTTCAGTCAAGATCAAAAGGTGACATAAACCTACTTTCGCAGCTGGTGGGACCGTCCATAGACATAATGAGATCGATACAATGCACCCGATGAATCGATAAGAAAATCGAAGTGTGTCATCTTCGATAATCGTTTCAGCATCGATAATGCAGAAGAGCGAGAGTCGGGAAGAAGTGAACTTGAATAAAGGTAACGGACTCAGGGGAAGCCTGACCCTGAAGAGCAAGATGCTACGAAGCCAGTCCACATGCAGAGGAAATTAAAAGATAATTACAATCTTCCTCAGGGAGGCTTTTGCCAGCCTTGACCTGATTAAATGGTGATGCAACCTGAAAAGGCTGTTTACTTTTTTTTTACACCTTCTTTCTTAAGTACGAATGAACTCTAAATCAGGAAATACTACATTGCAGTCAGAAGAAAATAGAAAAGATGGGCAATTATTTTGTTCTTAATATTTTACAAATTGGATTCGTGTTGTACGTTAATGATAGCTGAACAATCGATTTTGCTCTAATATTTATATATATTTTAGGAATACACTGGCAGGAATATTACGTTAAAATATCAATGATTTAGTCAACGTGACATATTTTGTCTCATTAAAAAAACAATCTAAAAACCAAGAAGCGAACTTTTAAACGAAAATTCAAATATCCAACTATCTTTGTACTTTCAATCACTCTAAGTCATAACTTTAACGTTTTCAGCATAAATACGATTATCTAGTTTTTAATTAACGTGGGTTGCTTGTTTAACAACAATTATTCAAAAATGAAAATCATTCTACATTAACTTTCACAACACACATAACATTGCGCATGATTATTTTCCTCAGGTAAGAAAGTAATACCAAGGCGACAAGTTTAGAAAACCTGCATAACGACCTCCCACATTCGAATTTCTACAAGCATCAAACGTTGAACCGAGGGTGGTCGAACGCGAATCGAATACCTACATGCCATACCCACGTTCGATTTGAAAGGTAAAAGTGGGCGCCACGACAGAAGAAAAATACTTTCCATCCACTTCATCGCCCTAATAAAACCAGTTGAGAGGAATACCCTTTTTACGGGTTCAATAAAAAGAATGTCCTAATAGCGAAAGTTTGGGAAAATGCTAAAATAAGATCGATCAAACCCAGAAAAGTTTCTAAAATTCGAATAAGAAAAGCATAAACATGTTTTGTTCGTTTAAATTAAGGAAATCCCTTCGACCAGCCCTTGCAAAACAAGTTGCCAAAAGCACTGCTTTTCAGCAAAAAGTTAACGTATTATTTAATTGTTTTCTTTTAATTATACGCGTCAGAAACATCTTTATTTAGTTTAATATGAATTACTTCTACATGTATCAGCTGAAAGTATAAAACGCCTACACAATAAAATTGTAAAATCAAATCTTATTCACGTTACGATAACAAATTGCGCAAGATATGTCCTCGCACACTAAGTGGGTGTATCAAAACATAGAATTGTTTCCAGTTTGATAATTTTTTTTATAGATTATATATAGTATTTTTAGTGCGAAAGTGAGCTGAATTTACATTCTGTTTACAAATTTCTGAAACTGTCTTCACTCATATATCCAATTATGAAATTGGTAGCAATTTGAACACACAACTATAATACAAAATTTATAACGATGGTAAAACAGATCTGAACCTTATACACTCTTAAAACAAAAGAGTGAAATCCACTGCAGTAGGAGAAGTGCATTTTCGACACTGGGAAGGAGTGAATATTAACTCAGACTGAGTTAAAATCACTCGTTTGGAGTGATCCTGTCGGAGTTTTAACACACAAAGGATCCACTCCTATAGGAGAAGTGCATTTTCTAGACTGGAGAAGTGAAAATTAATCAGACTGAGTTAAAATCGCTCGTTCGTTTTAAGAGTGTATGGATACATTTTGTATGCATATGCACAAATATAAAATAAAAATATATTTATGCATGGCGACACTAAGTAATAAATGTACTACACATACAGATAAAGTCAAAAATATATAATGCTAAGATATTATTAGAAGGAAAACCATATAAAACAAACCAAAAGAAGAGCGAGAACGATCTAAGAAATACAATTCAAATACATACCACTGTTATATCCACAGATTTCAAAACAATCCCAGACACTTTGATTTGACAAGACTTCACTACATTACGTATCTCGTTTTTCAACTGTCTCTCACATCATATTCTACGATCGAAAAGGAACGGGAATTTCAACAACAGCAGTTCGCCATAGGCGTTGGGACACCAACACACTATACAAAAATCTTCAACCAGCACCAACGGAATTTCACGCCCGGCAGGCCAACTAAATTAGTTACTGTATGCAATAGACTCCGCTTCCGATTTGAGGGAACCACTTTCCGATTTCTTTAACGTTGTGTTGGTGTGATAAGGCTATAATAGACATTTTCGTCGAAAGTCAAATTGGTATGCATACTGTCAGCTGAGGAAATTTAGCTGTAATCCTCTCACTTACGCGGCATATTAGGAGGGACGATTGTACACGGGTTCAATAAATGCTTAAAAAAAGGTTTAGAACTAATTTTTTTAAAATTTTAATTATTATTGTAGGAATTCTTTAATATATAAATAGAGCATGCATCCATAAAATATTTAACTAATGTGTGCCCAAGTCGTGCCGTTTAAGGGTTAATAAAAAATTAGCCCCACCCTCTAAAAATATAAATCAACAAATAATTTGAATAATTTAGTTCAAAAACTCACATTCTACAAAGTATAACTAAGATATATGGTCCGGCGCGTTCATTGACGACTTTTGACGATCGTAAATTCAATTGGAGAAAGTCGTCAATGAACAGACCGGACCCTGTATCTTAGTTATGCTTTAGATGATGCGAGCTTTGTAACAGGACTCTTCATTTGAATCGGTCGATTTGGAAGAAGGGAATAATGTCCAAATGAAAAGCACTATGACTTTCACTCACTAAACTGCCAATTTGTACTTTTGACATATAAAACAGGACATACACTATTTTTTTTAAAGCAAATTAATTTTAATAGACCTATTTTATGTCGTTAGCCCTTCTAAAGGTATGTATTTAAAACGAACCATATATTTTTAACAAACACAAGAGGCTACCACTCTAGCTGCCCATCTCTAGATGCTAATGTTTTATTTCATGGTTTAAAATCTATTTCGCTTAAAATAATGCAAAAAGTTAGTTACAACTTCATCAACGCAACGTAGAGATTAGCCATATTACTTTATTTTCAAGTTCCGTTCCGGATGAGGTACTTCAGCTACAGGAAAAACAATAGAGATAAAAGCCGAAAAGCCTCCTGAAAGGCGCAAGGCTTGTGGTTCCAAGATTCGCAATGCATCAATTTAACTGTGTGATTTTGCCTGATCGGATAAAGAATTCTGTCAGTCACTTCGGAATTCATGCATGTGAAGATCTCGATTTTTTTTTTACTCAGGTTGCAGGGTTCACGAATTTTGTAAAAAGTAAATAAATTGTTTCAAAGATGAATTGTCTATTTTATTAAAGAACGAAGGATTTATAATCATTGTTTAAAAATGAATAAATTTAACAACATATCATAATACTTTTTTAAGTAAACATTAATCTCATTTAAAATAGAATAATTCAGCTATAAATAAACATAAACTATTATAAAACGTATAATACGTATAATTATTTTAAAAACATTATAAACTTAACTTTTAAATAAAAAAATATATAACATGCACCAAAAAGGCTTTGTAAAACCCCCAATGCCCTATAAACAATATAGTTTTCTGTTTAAAGTTCTAGCATAGTTTTCTTAAAACTATTATTCATTTTATCATTCAAAAATAAACATAAAAATATAGAAGACGCATTTTTTAAAACTATGTAACATATGACCAAAATTGAAGAAATAAATAACATACGTCAAAAAAAATTCTGACAGTCTAAGTCCGGGAACTCAGAGTTTTTGTTAATGATTTTTTCTTTGAAATGAGTAGGAAAGTCGTGGATAAGTTTTTCTGTCACAAACTTTTCTTTTTTTTCACACCACTGAAACAAAGATGTGTTGATATATGTCCTTTATTTCGTTTCGGTAAACGCTAAATTACCATTAGAGTAGGGCAAATAAGTATCCACAATTTATAAATGAACTTTATAATTTCACATCATTATTGTCCACAATACAATATTTTATTAAGTTAGTAGCATGTGAGTATTTTTGATAAATTGAAAAGACAAAATTTAAATTAAAATTGTCTTTCCAATAAATATGTAAGTTGTATTATAATCTCAGTAAATTAATACCAACACGGATGAATAGCTTCGTGGACTAACTTTTGTATAAAATTAACATATAACTCTATACTCAGACAGTCATTTCCAAAACTTGGGCCATACGAACTAACATAATAATGTACTATATCTTTCATAATTTGATAAGTCCTACAAATATGGGAAAAGCGTACGGCACACTAAACCATTCCATATACGATTTTAGTAATTACATCATGTTTAATAGTCCTTACTTTCAAAAGGAAAATTTAACACTTCGCTTCGTTAGTTTGGATATAGTTTAGATAAATGGTTTGAAGTGTAGTTAGTTTGTAGATAGTTTTGAAGAGATAGTTTGCAATTAAGATCTCCCAACGTTAAAGTAGAAGTATTACACCTTCTATAACACAGAATTAACGAGTGAAAATTATATGCAATCGATATAAAATTAAAATTTGTTTGTTCAATCCTTTTTGTTTGTCAATTCCTTTTGTGGCTAATAACAAAGCCTTATAACAATACATATTGGAATAGTGCCCTTAAAACGTTTATTCTAGAGGCCCTCTTTCTTAAAACCATCTGCACTTAAAATCTAACATATTAGTTTCTAGGGTCTTAGATAGCTAACGACTATCTCTATACTAAATTGATAACAAAGATACAATTGGATAAAATCCTATATGGAACAGATCCCCAAGACCCAAGATAGTGCATCTCCAGAGCACCCGGAATTGATGCACGCAGCAAACCAATCTATAATCCTCCCCCTTTCATAACAACGGGGTACACGAAGGTCGGTGAGTCATCTTGGCGAAATCTTTGGCGAGCAGGTGAGTCACGCAGGTATGTAGCAAAATGACAAAGTTTTTTTGTATTGTTATTAACCTGTATAACAGTGAGAAGTTGAATCATTGACCGGTTTTCTACGTTTGAAAGTGGTTTCCAGGTAGAATTGGGGGTGGAGATAAGTTGTTGTAGTAACAAACATCAAGATGTAAAATATATAAATGCGGAAATTAGGATGTCCGTGATATAAGGGGAAAGGAATTCGCTAGAAAACGGTGACTTGCATGTACATTGTATTCATTACCAATAATAAACAAAGCAGTGAGTTTTAATTATCGTTTGTTTCGAGTAAAGAATAGATATATTTAGTCGTTATCTAACAAATTCACAGGAGAAAGAGACGTCTAAGATGTTGGATTTGTAAATTACGGATACAAATCCAATATAGCTACGAAAACGTAGCAAATATTTCAGTAAATTGTCCCGATTAATCTATGTTCAATAGCACAAACGTACTATAATATTTTAAGAAAAGAATAGGTAGGTGGTTCTGGTATAATGTGCGCAAAATGCATCAAGAAAAAATAACTTTATAAATAAAACTATTAAAGAATATACTTAAACAGATACCCTTGGTAAAAAATATTAACTAAATCAAACTTTTATTGCAAATAATGTATAAGATTTTGAAACGAGAGTCTGCAAAATAACGTATCTTAATATACAAAACTAAAATAAAATTAACTACGAAATGTCTCACTAAAAAAAGGTTTCTTGAATTGTAAGTTTCCGTTTATCTATATCATAATACAGTTAATACATGTTTATCTATATCAAAATACATATAAATACATGCAATTTCTTTAGCATATTATTCACCTAAGCCTTTAGTAATGAGATTCTTAATTGAAGAAATTTTCAAAAAGGTATAACTAGCGACACGCATTTCACACTCTTCGGTCGCACTTCAGAGGTTAAATGTAGATGAGATACCTGAATATTTCATTACAAAAGTGAACCAAGTCCACCAATGTCCACCAGGAAAAAAGCTTTTAAAAACTAAGCAACATCATCGAATTAACAAGCCCAAACAATTACTTGCTTTGTAGAATGGAACACAAAAGAAATATGGAGTAAGAATATTATTACAATAGAAATTACATAGCTAAGCTTCATTATCACAGCATTTACTTGAAATGAGTCCAAAAGCGGACTTAATTCATAGATACTCTAAATCCTCTGTATTATAGACGAAGTGTGAAGCTTATTTAAGACGGAAGCACCGCCCGTTTGCGAGACACACACACGCAAATGGGCAGAGTTGTCAAAAGGTTCAATAACCCAACATGATCCGAAGCTGCAACGAAGTATCATGAATACAGAATTTTTTTTAAACTATAAATCGAAGATTGAAATATAATTTACAACTGCAATTCCAAAGAT
Source organism: Hylyphantes graminicola (assembly GCA_023701765.1). Lineage (NCBI taxonomy): Eukaryota > Metazoa > Arthropoda > Arachnida > Araneae > Linyphiidae > Hylyphantes > Hylyphantes graminicola. Next base: position 34,284,649 of record CM043116.1, read on the forward strand.
AAATGTAGATCTCGAAGAAGATGTAGAGTCCAATATGTTCAGGGTTCAATGCATCAGAAATTCCCATCTCAAGACTCAAGATTTTTTAAAAAAATCGACGATTTTTTTTTTTTTTTGGGGGGGGGGGGATCCGTTATTTTTTTAAAAGAGATTTATCGATATAAAAACGATTATTACTTTCATAAATTGCATAAAATACAATCCCATTGTTCTAGATTCTTAGAAATATAATTTCTATCGGTTTTTTTTTTTTGTACGTGGCTATCACCGAAGTACCTACTATCGATAAAATTTACGGTTGTCAATTTTTTAATATATGCTACTATTTTAATCATCTTATATTACTTAAAAAGTACTAGATACAATTCAAATATTTAAGAACAATTAAAATAATTCATAATATAGATAAATTAACAAATTAAATTGTGCAAATTAAAAGTCAACTACAGTAAATAACGTTATACCTTATAAGGAATGCTTTGACACAAATTTTTTATTCCAGTAATAAAATGTAGTTATATTTGACGCTTATAGAAATTTTTTACTAAATATTATAATACAGAGCAAACTTAAACTAATTATACTTGGGTTCAGTTAATAAATGTGTTTGATTAGTAGCCTTTTTTTCTGGGAAACTCAACGATTTGTTCGCAGCAGAAAGTTTGTCAAATTTGTGTAAGAGATATATTCACTAAAAAAAGCAATGCTTTCATTGCGTTTTATGCTTCTTAGTGCTAAGTGCTAACAATTTAAGTGTGTCTCTGTTTATTATCTAATCGATTACTACATCCGGCCATTATATGAGAGATAGAATTTTCTTAAGTTGATTTCTCATGCGTATCCTATCTCTTCGAAATTTTACAAAACACATAAATGAGCTGGAGGCTTCCGATTATAAAATTATCGAGTGTAAAAAAACGCTTTTCCCGGAAACCGTGGGTACGTCATTAAGTAGGAAACTTCATACGTTTTTGTCGATAAATATACGATTCATATGAATCACAAGTCAAGCCTTGTTTAACTCTCAGATCAAGCGTTTCAGAACATCACGCAGTGGGAAGTTTCAGCCGAATACCGCTTAAATTCCGTGACATTAATCATTGAAAGTGCAAGGTACATGATAGCGATTTATTTTTAGCAGTTTTACAGAAAACGTCTTGGAGTTCAGTTGAATGGAATACTATTACGTAGACTCATTCTTGTTATCAAAGAATTCCAAAAAAGCGTAATTTTAGAGAATATAGCACGAAAACTAAACACTAAGTATTCCGCTTGAGGTAAATCACCTAACTGAGACTGTTTCAAAATTCAGGGGTTTTGGTCTAAAGATCTGAAATAGACAAAGCGTGCTATGGCCCATTATAAGCTGTCACCACTGGGTTAAGTGTAGATAGAAAAGCCTATCAGCTTAACTTTTCGGAAAACACCGTATGAACATTAGAAATTTGTGTAAGGAATTTTTACAAATGCACGAAAGGTATTTGGATATATATACACAACGGAACATGGTATTTTCATGAAACAAAGGTGCTTAGTATAAAAATTTTTAAACTGAAATGAATCGGTTAAGTTTTAAAAATTAAAATAATGTTGTAGAAACAATATTATATATACTAATTGACCTTGTACTTTCAAAGAAGGCTAAAATCTCGTGCTGAGACAGAAATTACCAATAGAGTAAGACTTTATAATAAACATCAAATTTTCGTAATAAAATAGTACTCAAAAAACAAAGAACCCTCAAAGAACAAAAACACACGCCCAATTTAAGTTTAAATCAATTATACAAAACAAATGTATTCGATCACAATATAATAATAAGAGGCGTTAACGACACAACTCGAAAAACAGTAAACCGTGTGATATTAAATTGAATTCCAAAAGGGGATAGGCTAAGTCACATGCATTATAATTCAAATAAATCGCACACAAACATATGTTTTAATAGTTTTAGGTGGAGTCGAAACAATAGAAGAACTGGGACACAGAGAAAACGGCACAGAGCCCCAGGCAGATTCACCAGAGTGCTCAATAATGGTTAAGCACCCCTGGATACAACGACCGATTTAAAAGGTGAAATCGAGTTGAAGTTCGTGCTGTGTCTGCTTGAATAGACCGAATTGAACTTTCACGCTCCGAAAATGCGAATTGGAGCAAGCATCAATGAACAATGCTGTTCAAATAAATTAAAGGTTATTATTAAATTATGCGATTATTAATATATTACGTAAGCGATGCGGTATTACAGAAAATATTTTGTATTGAAAGATCCCATTCATTTCTTTCGTTGATTAGAGCATTTACTTACATTGCGATGTTTTTATTAACTAATTAAAAAAAAAAACATTATTTCAACAAAAATTAATTTATAGAAAAACGCTTTAAATATTGGTTATTTTTTTTAAATGTCTCACACTTAAGTATGCAATATCTAGTATTTTTTCAAAAAGCTATTTTTGAAAGCATATTTTCACGATCTAACTCAGAGGCTCACAACTGGGCGATTTGTGTTATCAAGGGGGCAAAAAATACTTGAGGGGAGCTCAGGGCGAGATGAGTATTCAAAGGGGGAAATTAAATTAATTTTGTACTTATGTACAATAAAACCATTCTCCAATCATAACCAAACCAGCTAATTTTTTCTAGAAGCTAATTTCTCTTAATTTTTCTGGAAACCAGTAAAAACATCCTAGTTAATTGTTTCACTTTTGTTCTGTAAAAATATGTGTTTTATGTTTTTTTTCCCTAATTTATTAAAAAGTGACCGGATTAAGCTTCTTTGGTTGTTTTTATAAAGGTAGTTAGTGTTATATAACTGTTGTATAGTTACACTTTAACTTAGCTTATGATTAGACATAACATGAAAATTAAAAGGGGGCGATGGATGTTAATCAACCTAAAGAACGAGGCGATGGTTCAGAAAAGGTTGGGAACCGCTGATCTAACTAAAGCTAAAGTAATCGATAACTGCAGACTATGTTGTTTGTAATTGCCATTCTGACTATTAAGTATAGGCAAATATAGCACAATAGCAAATGTAACGGCGTACAGCTTTTTATAATCGCTCAGTGAATATCCTTCAAAAGTAACTTGAGAGTAATTTTCGAGAATAAAATTTCGTAAAGTTTTACAATCAAAATAAATTAAGTACGACGAAGGCTTGTCAAAGCAAACATTACTAGATATTTAGATTAAAAGACCAAAGGGTTTTTTATCGCACATAACATCCCCACACCAGAGTTATATGTTTCTCTGACTTACCGCCAGCAGATAACAAATGTTTTAGTACTCTCCGTATAATTTAATATAAGGTTTCAAAGATAGAGGCCATATGACTGAATTTAAATATTCTACTATAAAACAGTTTTACTGTATAATACCTTTACAGAAATGCAGTTATGCATAGTTGTATTGATATTGTTTGTGATTTTTTTAAAAAAAAATTAATACATCCATTACTGATAAATTGTAATAAACCTTTAAATTAAACTAAAAAAATTATTCAAATTTCTTTTTAAAAAATTAAAAGTCCTTTATTTTTAAATAAAATATATATATATTGATCGTATGAACCTTTATGTATTGATATAGCATTTAAAAAATTAGCTTAAATAAAGACGTTTTTGCAAAAATAGTTACTTTTAACTTAATATTTTTTTAAAAATTAAAATAGATTTAAAATATTACAATCCAAAATATTAATCATACAAATATATTTCAGTTGTTTAGTAAATAAAGATAAGCTTTTTAAAAAAAATTACGAATAGTAATATTTCGTCTAGCCAAAATATGTGATAAATTGTGGTAAATTACACACAACAAAAACCACCCATAAAATAAGCAAAACCTAAAATAAATTATGGCACTTTAAGTCCCAGAATTATATACTTGACATCTTAAAAGATTTTCGCAGACCTATATTATGAATTATATTTACTGATCCTGATTTATGATTGTCGAGCACCACAGATAAATATTTTTGGCAAAGAAACTACTTCTGATGCGAGTTAGACGTTTGATTAATGGACAGTATACGATTTAAAAATTTATATTTTGACTTCATTTCTTTGTATTTTCATGGTTATGGCTTTACTAATCTAATTATATTTTCAGTATAACGCAAAAGTTATATAAAAATTACATCATAAGCATTAGCATCATAAAAAACAGTAAAATTTTCAAAAATATTTTACAATTATGTATTTAAAATATTTGTTATAATATTTAATATAAAACCAAAATATTCTTGTAGTTTAAGTAAGTGGTAAGATCAGTGACTTATATGATGCGTTTATTTTAAATTGCGATGGTTTAACTGTGTCTATATTCTAATACAGTATTTGAAAATAATGCGAACATTTTTGATTTCAATAAATATTTTTACAATAAAATATTCGGAAAATTTCGAAAAATAGAATTACAGGAGCTATTGAAATAGATTCATTGATCATTAAAATAACCTTTGTAAAAAATTTCTATACAGCCGGGGAAAAAAATTTCTAAAGGTATTTTTCGCTCTTGGATAATAAAGAGATAAGATTTAAATTTTTAATGAACCACTAAAATATTCATCGGCATTTAGATAAGGAGATCTTGCAAGTCTAAATATTTAGGCGTTCGGTCATATTTTCATCATTCAACAAAGTTTTATTTTTTAAAGCGGTGATATAAAACATTAGACATAAGCTAAAGTGATGTTTGAGCCTGATATAGATGTCTGCACCACTTTTATGTGTTTACATCATTAAAGGAAAATGAAATATTTATTGTAGAAAAAAAAGAAGCATGAGATGAGGGATAAGTTACAAAATCTGGTTAGATTATAATTCGTGCTGTGTGAACGTTTAGGTGCCCAATAAGAATAATTCAGCTAATTTCAAATGTACAAATATAGAAATGATTAGTTTGCACTTAAGAGTAATGTGTTTACATATCGCGTCTATGTGTTTGGCTGAACTTTAATTAAAAACAACTATCAATGGGGAAAGTATCCTCATACAATTCATTTCTTCAGCTTCGATTAACTGTAGGGTTTAATGTGTTTTTTTCTTTCTTTCAAATCTTGCTAATAAGATGAACAGCAGTTGTTGACATTTTTTTGCCGAAGTAGCTTTGAAGGTTATGTACAATTTATCATACCCATAAAACTCAACGATCTACAATATCTTGCTTATCAAATTAAAAACTATGTAGCTATGACAGTCAAACTGTATCCCCGATAACTGGACTTGTTTCAAAAGAGTTTCATTGTTGTATGTATTTGACTAAGATAAAATTTACTTAATTGTTTGAAACGCAACTTATAACAAAAAAAAAGGGAGGAATTATAAGCAGTAGTTTTTATTGTAGAAAAAATCTGTAGAGATTTTTATAGGTTTAACTCTATACATTATTATTTGTGAGCAGATAAAAATTCAAATAAAAAACACTAACAAAAGTTCGAAGTTCGTGATATTCTGCAAGTTCTCAAGGACTGGTCCATGATCATGAAATACAGTATTGCACATTTTACATTCCCTACTTTTGTTTTTTTCATTATTATCATTTCAGTAATAACAGCAAAAAATTTAACGCCTCAAAATGTAACAACGGGATCAAAATGTAACAACGAGAGTACGAAAACGTAAACAAAATGATAGAATTATAATACAATTGAAATTTTAACCACAAAATAAAAACGATTAAGTTAAAATCTATGAAAAGTCTAAACACAATATTACTTTTAGTGATACTAATAATTTTGAACGAACAATAATAACCCAACAAGGTTTGTGAGAAAGTACAATTGGTCAAATGTTATTTTTATATCTCTTATGCGATGAATTGGTAGAATACAGTGTTGGGCAAATTTTAATGGCAAGAACAATTAAAGATTAACAATTAATTAACTGGTAAATGCAACCACAACAACTAACAATTCATCAATTGTAATTGTAGAACAATATAATTAACAATTATTTAATGTAGTAGTAACAACTAACGATTAATTAATTTTCAATTGCTTTGTTTATAAATTTTAATGAAAAAAAAAACATTTAACCACTTTTTTATTCGTCTTAAGTCTGAGACTTACAGCTTAATTTTTCTAAGTCTTTACTCATTTCGTTTTAATGCATAAAGTTAATTGTTAGTTTCAATTGTTTCATAAAACAACTAAAAAAGTTGATTGCAATTATTTTAATGTGTTACAATTGACATACGTTAATCATATTAATTTAATTGCAAGGCGTATTTAAAAGTTCAATCGCGATTAATTTAATTGCAATTAATATTTTTAGTCTACAAGATAATTGACAAATTAATTTATTAATGCCCAACACTGGTAGAACATAATTTAAAAGTAATGAATAATTACAATCAATACACATAACGAAGCACTTCACATAATAATTTACCAAAAAACGGCGTTCGTTTCATTTTAAAAATAACGAAAATCAAAACACCAATCTATGAAAAACACTCACCTTTGGCCCCTCAATCCCATTAAACTCCGACGGCGCCAAGCATCACCTAAAACAATCCCAAATAACACAAAACTGCGGTAAAATCAAGACGAAAAACCTTTCTACAAATCAAAGAGCAGGCATTCGCATCCCAACACCATCATTATCACAATCTCAGCATCTTCTTTCCTCTCGGAGCAAAACCAAGGACTGGGGAGGTAGGAAAAATCGAGAGATAGCGGATGCGTCCGGTGGGTGGTTAACAGAAGCAAAAGGGTTGCCTGGCGACCGTTTGGCGACCGGTGGCGATTGCCAAATGGGGATAAGTGTTCGTTTGTTTGGGTTTTTACTGAGAATGTTGGTTTGAGAGAATTCGTGGTAAAAGGTGTGACCGGTCAGTGCACGGCACTTACAGAAATTACAAAGGTTTCAGGAGAATATTGGCTAGATTTTATGTTTTTATTCACTCGTTTTATAACTCGTCACTAAATCAATGTTCTTCGGATTGAAAAATTAGTATTAAGTTAATCGTCGCTTAGAAATTAGAATTAAGATAATGCACTTTATTGCAGCACCTTCACAATTTACTAAATGATTAGATAAAAATGTGTCGCAGAAAGGTGACCTGCTCTTACAGAAATTACAAAAGTTTCAGGAGAATATTCGCGAGATTTTCTATTTTTATTAACTAAAATCGTACGTAACTAAATCAATATTTTGGGTTAAAAATTAGTATTAAGTTAATCGTCGTTTGATATTGAATTTTAATGTACAACTTTTTACATTTATTTCGTGATTAGATAAAAACAATATTAGCATATGTACATAAAATATCCTGACTAACTACACTTACTATTCTAATTAGTGACTTTTAACTTTTTCACAAAGTTAAAATTAAGCTGAAAGCTAACCTAAGTATATACCCCGCTTAATTTACTAAACTAGAAAAACAATGAAATCAAAATACTAAATATAAAATAATAATTGGCTAAGGACAATCAGCCACGTAACAAGCAATCCAAATTAGTTTCAAGAATGAATAAGTGTTCCAATATAAAAATTTAAACTCTTCATTTTAGTCAATGTAGGACGAGAAACACCTTTTTACACTATTGACCGAAGGGAGGAGTAAAAAAAGGCGTAAGACAAAATAGGCTGAAAGTTTGATCTCAATGCATGAATAAGTTATTACATTTCGGGGAGAAATCTAAGAGAATCGCCGAAGCGGCCATATTGGTTTTTATGTGTGATGCGAAGAAACAGTGATGTGGGAACGTGTAAATAAGTAAATATTCACAAATGCTGCTATACGGCCGACGTTTATTCTGAGAACGTGCGAGAAACGATAAAAAAGTTCGTAAAGATAGGATATTTAGAGGTAGGAAATATCTATATTTGATTGCGTTTGACATCTAAAAGAATAGTTTGTTGTGTCAATGTATGGCGAGAGCTCGTAGTTAGGAGGTGGTTCGTGAAAAAGAGATTAGGTTGCAAATATAGGTGCCATGGTGCAAATATATATTCCATGGCAAATATAGGTTGCGTTAGGTATAAATAATCGTAGCAGAAGAGCTACACGAGGGCTATTGGCGACAGGCGTCGTATTTTAGAACCACAGTCAAGTGACGGTCCAACACCAGAATCAGAATAGGCACCCAACGCAACCGTTAAGGGCGACATCGTACGCAGCGTTAGGACTTTGAAGGATATTTAACGTGCACTCCCTTACACGGGGCATTATTAGTCGGACATTTGGGCTGCACGGGTCTGTTTATAGGTCGGCAATTATAGAATTCGACAAAAGACATGGTAAATTAAATCTTGATAGGGGGAAATATAAAATAGAGGTATGTTTAGTATCCAAAAAATTCATAGAGTAGGTTAGGTTATGGTTAGGTTTGAATTATCGCCCCACTAGAACTATACGAGGGCTATTGGCGACGGGCGTCGTATTTTAGAACCACAGTCAAGTGACGAGCCAACACCTGAATAGGCACCCAACGCAACCGTTAACCCTTTCAGTCCCAAAAATTTACTACACTACAGAAACATCTGATATTCACAAAATAAGCTTATTTTAGGTCAAATATACGAATGCCATAAGAAAAAAAAACCATTTAAATTTTTTATATGGTGACACCTGAATGGTTAGCATCAAAATGAATGATGACACCTGAATAGGCTCCCAAACACAACTTGTAAGGCATAGAGTAGGAGTGTTCGTAAAACTAGAGATTTGTAAAAATTAACGCATATTGCAGTAAATATAGTAAAATTATGTGATAATATACATAATTCAAAACAAATTTCAAGATAAAAAAACTATCTCTATGAGTGAAAAGACTTTATAAGGGTAATTATAGGGATTTATATACCAGGCATTGCACGAGTGTACCCTTAGTAACGATGACTTATATTGTACATTATGTAAACTTTTATTTTGTACCAACTGATTAATCCCCCCCCCCAACTGGTTAGCACCCCATCAGGATATTATTATCCCACAGACGCACACTCATATATGTCAGCGTTATTTTTCCAAAATTTGGATCTGCGACTGGATCCTAGCCCTTCCATAAGTTTGGGGGCTTCCCCGTAACCCCCTGGTAAAAATACAGGAAAGAATTTCAAAATCAAAAGGGACGAACGTAAGCAATGCGCAAATAGAAAAAAAACTATTCCATTTCTGCTGATAGCTGCAAGCATTTATGCTCATTCAGCATTACCGTTGCCACCCAAGACCTAAAACATGCCTGTAGTGTAAGAAATAAAATAGAATTTCTTCTAAAAAATCAAAATAAAAAATTGCAGACTTTTAGAGTGATAAAAAATTAATTTTAGAATAGAAATTTAGGTTAAAAAAAGTTTTATATCTTAATAAAACTTGTTGACTTTTACATTTTCTCCGAATTCTATCAGTTGTTGCATTTTTTTTTCATTATTTACATCCATCCCCTCCAAGACACTAGCGGTAAAGAAAGACAATTCGTAAATTGAAATTCATAAAAGAGAGCTTTTCTTCGGTAGTAGTAAACTTAATGGAAGAGACATTTTAGAACTCAATGCCCTGTGCTCCCCCCTTCGTATGCATATTTATTTCCGCTACAAGGATTACTACTGAGAATGCAAGGAGGTATTATAAATAGATCGCCAAGAAGAGTTTGTAAAGCAACGGCGTTCCTAAAACAATTTTCACCTTCATCGCACAGATTTGCTGTCTAGATATTTAAATCAGCAACTGTGCGAGTCATAGATCGGAAACCTACACAATAAATATTCTCCTGAGACCTGATTTCCATTTAAATGGATGTTTTGTTTACGTCCCTGATAGTTTAGAATTTGTTTTATTTTAAACTTAAAGAACTGAAATAGTGTGAAAAAAAGAGGATGTGAAAATCACTCTTCAATCGTAGTTTGCGGTTTTTGAGCAGAAAATTTTAAAGGCACTTTGCATTACAATTGTTTTTAGACAATGGACTTTAAATTTTAAAAATATACATCAAATTTTGCGCATTTGTAACGCAAAAAAAAGTGTGCTTTTGGTGCTTAAAACCTCAACATATTACACTTAAATATTTTAATGATAACAATTTTGATTTCCATAAGCAGCAAAAATATGTCATCTGCATATTTTTTTAAAACTATTTATCAAAATATGAACGATAGTAAGACCTACATTTCTGATGTTTACGATGGTCATATTTTGAAACATAACTTTCAAAGTTTCTTAGTACACAAAAAAAAAGTTTTGAATACTGTTAGACGGCTATAACTTTAGGTTCATGAAATATTATACGTCCAAGCTCTTTTGTTTTAGAATAATTCTTTTGCGTAAAATTTAAATAAATATTTACGACCTGGTTGTATTTTGAGTAACTTCTAGTTTTGAGTTAAGGTCATTTCATTTAGCACACAAACCTATTTCTACAAAACTTAAATCGCATGAAATTTGTAAATAAAGAAATTGGTATCATTAAGTAATAGTTACTTAAATTGTTATTTACCTATATTTAAAATTTGTGCTATATATAGTTATATTTTTAGACAACAAGTTATTCTTAATTTGTTGAATAAGGGTCTTTATAATATAATTAAAAAGGACACTTAGCTTAAATTTGTAAAATCGTAGTTAGAATTTGATTTTTTTATATACTTAAAATCTTTCATTTTACTTTACATGCTTGATCATATTTATTCAGCTCGTTTTAATGTTGATGTTTACAAATAGAAATAAATGATTATAACAGGCCTCGCAGTGACATATTTACGCAACTCAATTTAATTTTGATGTTTACAAATAGAAAAAAATTATAAGTCTTGATGGATTGCGGACCAGAGGGGATAGATTAGCACAAAATAAAAGTGTACATAGTATACAAATCACCACTATTAAGGATACACCCGTGAAATGTCCGTTAGATAAATCTATTTATACAAATTTTAAGACAATAACACTTATTTAAGAAAAATATTATTTCGTAAGTCAATTTATAAATATTTGAAACTCGTCTTATCAATAGATAATTTCTAAGAAAGAATCATTGAATCACGCTTTCTCGAATAGAATAGAAAAACGTGATACTTTGACGATTCTTGTTCCACTTCTCTTTGCCAAATTTAGAAATTCTCCGTCGTTGAACGACACTAATCGGGTTATGTTGGGTGTTTTCTGAAGATTCTGTCTGTAGTTTGCCATATTCTTTGTCATTTTCTTTTAAAGGGGTAAAGAAATTTTCGAGGAAACTCATTTATCAAAGAGTTAGAAAAGATATCCAAGTTTTCTTTGGTGCCGCAATGGTATACAATAGAGGGAGTTAAACATGACTTAGGCTGAGACTTAAAATACAATTACAAAATATTTTTTTTATATCAGAATTCAATGGTCTTCCTGTCTGATCTTCAGATTTGATTTTGAAAATTAATAAACCCAATACATAAGTAAAATAACATTCAAATTTGAGACTATAAGATAAGTTATATTCTTTAAAAATGAATTATTTTCTATTTTCTATCATAAATCGACGTTCTGTTTTGTTGAATTAATCTTTAAAAACGAAAATTTTGCTTGCATGATAAGTTTTAAAGAAAGTCTAAAATATCAATTACAATATATAACGAAATATGGATTAGCCAATTTGCAACTTAACACTAACGGGATGAATTTTAAACACATTTTTGATAACGATTCATATTTACACGTTCATGCTTGATAGAGGACTTTGATACATTCAAAAGAGTGCAATACTATCTCAATAAAATATTAGGTATTCAATGTAGATACATATGTGACCAAACTACATCGACACACATGACATTTTTTAACAAACGCTACCATTAAAACATAATAATTAATCCGTTGATTGATGCAATTAAAACACAATGCAAGAATTCCGTTGACATACGTCAACAACAATCGCATGGCGGAAGTCTATTCGCGTCTTCATTGTTTGTGGAATCTGGTTTAGATGATAATTCGATCATTTGCATGTATTTTAAGTTCCCACCAATCTTAAATGTTTCCATCATTAAAACGGGATTCGTAATCTAATCGCGCTGGCACGGAAGAGGAAACCGGACAGTCAGAAAATGAACTTTTAGTCATCAACGGAGAGTAAACAGTGAAATAAAGTTTGCGTAATATTCACTCCCATTCACGGCTAACTTTTTCAGATATGGGATGGCCACAAGCATTTCCTGCGGATATTCTCAATACTCGTTTTCCCGCCATGCGAGGTCACCAATTGGAATGACGTCACCTATTCAACCCAAGTTTTTTACCTGTGTCGGGACCACGCATTACACACACGCCTAAAAAGATGGATCTTTATTGTCACTTCGTTTAAAATATTCAACACTAGCAGTATGGTCCCGCCTTACTGGGAACCCGTTAACTTCGCATTTCTTCCTTTTAGAGGCATGCTTACTTGTGAAAATACACTCAAAATAAAAAATAATAATTAAATTCGTGTTAGCACATGCTCACTTAAAAAAGCAAACACTAATAGAGGATGAAGAAGCCTTAGGGCGAGCGCATATCTCAACCAAACTCAATCATCAAACTAATAGAGGATGGCGTCAAGCCCCCGTTTCGGCCCGGTCCATGTATTTTCAGGCCCTTTTATGGTCCCGCAATCCCACGTGGATGACGTTTTCTTGAAAATAATTATATTAATTAAAAATCACTATCAAATATGAAAAAACTAAGCCTCAGGTGCACACGTAGGTATTAAAAGGAATCTATATTAAAAATTTCGAATTTTTTAGAGCAGTCTAAGTAGGTCTTTTGTGACCCACAGACAGACTTTTTCTTTTATTATTATAGATATTTTCTGTCACAATATATTACAAACAGATTATTTCCATAATAGTTATCTGGTATTATAAAAACTGATTAGACACAAGTAATCGAACTTGATTATACCTAGTCCCAAAAGTCCGAATTTCTAAACGACTAATTTACAAGATGACCAAATCCCTAAAGAAAAAAATTTGAAGCTGACATTCTTGAATTTTAATTTTGTTGAACTTAACAAATTAAAGGAACCATTTCTTTGATATTTTAGTGTTAGTACTTGTAAATAAATAATGCCCAAGGCAGAATTTAAATATATTCGAGCATTAAGTAATTTCATATATTAATTAGAAGTATCTCATAGAATTTCTCATAACTTTTGTTACAAGACTATAATTGGATTTGTGCTCAACAACAACCTTCCCCCAAAAAAGTGTACAAAACTCAAACAAAAACATTTTTTTTTCTCTTTAAAATTCATTTAACCCTTTACTAATATTGTTAAATAAATTATTTTTATTCCTTAGTCTAGGCAACTATTCAGTTATAAACTGTATAACAGCATTAAATAACAAAACTGATTTTATCATGTTTAACAAGTCAGCATGTTAAGAATAATAAAAGAGTAACGGGCACAAATCAGCTTCCATTCAAAGACTTTAATGTCGTGACTGAAGTATATTTCCGCAGAGAAATAATGTAAGTTATCGTACATTCTTTCTTCGTATGATGTAAAAGAGAAAATTTTAGCATAATGAAAACAGTTAAAAATTAATTAAGAATATTTAAATGCAAATTTATCTATAAATATATTTTAAATTTATTTTATTAATTGCAAATTTGTATTTCCATTACAGCCAAAAGATCAAATTGACAGACTTAATGAAGTGCTTAGAAAGGTTCATTATATGAACATTGAGCCATTGAACAATCCGGTTCAGGGTAGAAAAAGTTTAGTTGATTTAAAAAAAACTAAAAAATTAAATCGATTGCTACTGGTCTGTAACAACTTAGGTGAATTTAATTCTTTTAAATAGAGATTTTTTTGGTGATTCAGAAACGGGCTGGATATTTTTTTATAATCGACACATTGTCGACCTGGTGTGACTAATACAATTGTTAACATCATTATTAATCAATCATTTTAACTTTTTTATAAATTCGAAATTAAGGACATATTTCAGCCATTTAAAGGTGACTCTTAGTTAAGACCACTAGACTGAGGTAGTTAACTTTTCATATTTAAAAAAAATCTGAATAACATAGCCATCTCCAAAACTAATAATACCGCGGTTCAAAATTAAGAGTTCCGTCACCAATAGCCCTCGTGTAGCTTCAGTGCGACGTTATTCAACCAAAACCAAGCATTCCAAAGGGTACGCTGCACAGGTGAAAGTGACGACCATTAAGGGGTCTAAGGAGTCTTAAAAATGTGCAAAGAAGGAACTACAAAGAATAGTTTGATCTTTCATGTAATTTTTTAACTACTCAATATACAAGTATAATTTTTTTATATGTAATTCTACAAGATTTATTTAATATGAAACAAATTTTAAAATTTATGAAACTTTCGCCAAAACTAAAATAAATGATATTAAACATAAAGCTATTTGAACACATTGTGATTAGGCTTGCGCGGCAAATTGTGAGGTCAAAATTGAAGACATGACCAAGAAAATGACTTTATATTGTACAAATATGTACAAACTAGAACTTATACCTAAATTATCAGCTCAATTTTAATTAGAAATAATTTTTAAAAAAATTTTAAATCAAAATTCCAAAATTTTTATAAATTTTTTTAGAAAAAAGTTCTTAAAATAAATTCTAATTAAAATTGAGCTGAGAATTTAGGTATAAGTCTTTGTTTGTACATATTTGTACAATATAAAGTCATTTTCTTGGTCATGTCTTCAATTTTGACCTCACAATTTGCCGCGCAAGCCTAATCACAATGTGTTCAAATAGCTTTATGTTTAATATCACTTATTTTAGTTTTGGTTAAAGTTTTATAAATTTTAAAATTTGTTTCATATTAAATAAATCTTGTAGAACTACATATAAAAAATTATACTTGTATATTGAGTAGTTAAAAAATTACATGAAAGATCAAACTATGCTTTGTAGTTCCTTCTTTGCACATTTTTAAGACTCCTTAGACCCCTTAACCAAGAACAATGAACCGAAGCGTACAGAATAATACATTTAAGGGGTCACAGGAGTCTTAAAAATGTGCAAAGAAGGAACTACAAAATTTAGTTTGATCTTTCATGTAATTTTTTAACTACTCATTATACAAGTATAATTTTTTTATATGTAATTCTACGAGATTTATTTAATATAAAACAAATTTTAAAAATTTATGAAACTTTAGCCAAACTAAAATAAAGGACATTAAACATAAAGCTATTTGAGCACATTGTGATTAGGCTTGTGCGGCAAATTGTGAGGTCAAAATTGAAAAAATGACCAAGAAAATGACTTTATATTGTACAAATATGTACAGACAAAGACTTATACCTAAATTCCCATCTCAACTTAAATTAGAAATTATTTTTAAAAATATTTAAAATCGAAATTTAAAATTTTTTTATTCATTTTTTTAGAAAAGAGTTCTTAAAATAATTTCTAATTAAAATTGAGCTGAGAATTTAGGTATAAGTCTTTGTCTGTACATATGTGTACAATATTAAGTCATTTTCTTGGTCATTTTTTTCAATTTTGACCTCACAATTTGCCGCGCAAGCCTAATCACAATGTGTTCAAATAGCTTCATGTTTAATATCACTTATTTTAGTTTTGGTTAAAGTTTCATAAATTTTAAAACTTGTTTTATAATAAATAAATCCTGTAGAATTACATATAAAAAAATTAAACTCATTTTTTGAGTAGTTAAAAAATGACATGAAAGATCAAACTACGCCTTGTAGTATCTTCTTTGCACATTTTTAAGACTCCTGTGACCCCTTAAACAAGGAATAGGTGAGAGGGGGTGTATAAGTCTAATACAAATGGAGAACAATAGCCAAGTGAGTATAGGAATAAGAACATATTGAGAAGCTTACGCGATGATGTTCAAGCCCGTTGTTGCGATTTGTATGTCTTCGTTCGACAGGAAACTTGATGCACGCACTTTTAACGAGACGGGGATAACTCAATCCCCTGATCGAATATTGAACTATGTAATAAGAAAATGTCTTCAATCTGCCATTCATAGAAAAGGGTCTTAAGAAGCACGAAAGCGAATAAGGTACAAGACAATGGAGGGATGTGCTTATATGGCAGATTGAAGAGGGACTGACTGATGTTAATAGGAATTGTACTTCTAATGATGAATCTGTAATGAATATACATTATACAATGAATTTCACATGCGAGATTATAAATTAAAGGTTTTTATTACAGTCAAAAGATCAAATTGATAGACTTAATGAAGTGTTTAAAAAGGCCATTAGGAACATTGAACTTTTTTTTTAATAGAAAGAATCATCGTTCATTAGAATGTTAATTAAGAATGAATTAATTTGTAGTTTCAATACCTTCTCCTTCTGTAGAGAAGGCCACTCCACTCAAGTAATGACGTAGCTGAAGTAATCCAATCCAACCAATTACAAAATCAATCAATTTTACGAAAATCAATACCAAGACATAAATCGTAATTTTTTTTTAGATAAGTCACGCGTATCATGTCAACCTTACAGAGGCCTTTCCTACAGGAGGTGTTTGGTATTTCTCATACATTCAATCGGATTTGCTTTAGGCCCTCGTTATAACAAATGGGTCTACTTGCAAAACTTATATTCTCCAAAGTATAACTAAGACGAGGGGTCTTGACAGTTAATGGACGAACTTGACTTTCGTAAATTCAATTGGATAAAGTCATCAATAAACAAACCGGATATTTAAGTCAATGCGAGCTTTTTGCAGCAAGACCTTTCAAATGAGAAAGCTACAAATCTAAAAGTGCAACTTTAGAGGCGAGCGTGATACACAAGATAATTTTTAATCTTTATACCAAGCTTTTCTTTTATCTGTATAGTGCAACAAGAGTCAAAACATAACAAAATTTAAATTCTACATTTTTACATATAAAAGTCTAAAATGTATCGTAGACGTAAACTCTTACATAACATGTGTCGGTTTCAAGATTTAAAAAATAAACACAAACGATTACTATATTACTGACAAAATAGTTTTACCGACAAAAATGCAAAAATAATATAAACTAAAATTGTCACGGTTAAACACTTAGTGAATTGAACAAAGCGTCTTCTTTAGGAAAGAATGCAGGACAAACCGACGCAATATTAAGAAAAGCACTTTTCTTAACTAGCAAGCAGGTCAACGACAGGTTAAGCATATTCTACCTAATTAACAAGGAAAGCTCTAAATGAACGCTATTCAGAGATCAATGTGCAAGTGAATGTAATTTAATCTTTTGCACTTTAATCAACGCTTCCTTTCTTCAGGTATTTGCATTCCATGCATAAATTTAAAAATAAAAACTATCTAAATCTAGTTATCGAAATTTATTATATTTCCTTTTATGGATAGTAATAGCAATTTTCAAAATAAATGAAATAGTAAAAAATATACACATATTTGTAAAAAATCCGTTTCGTAAGCTGTGAAGTAGATAGAAACGAAGAATAGATTCAGAGCACGTTTCACAGAAGCGAAAAAGAATTGAATGCGAAGCCATCTTAATTCCAGGAAAGCGACAGAAAATGTGATGGAGAAACACTTTTAAAAATAAAACTTCGAATTTCCAACAGTTTAAAAAGCCATTTCATCAACTAGAAGAAAAATAGCAGATGCAAATGTCGATTTATCATAAAGGAGATAGTTTCTACATTTAAATAAAGGAACTAAATAACAAAAACCACCCACTGGAATAAAAATTAATGTTTCCCGTAAAATTGAACCTCTATAAGGAGTTGAGAAAGAGATGAGTGAAAAATTATGAATTTTAAGAGGTTTATTTTTAATGGAGACAAATAAAAAAGCTGGGCTAAATTTTTATTAATGTAGGTCTGCCAATTCACCGGATTTTAACTACTTTTAGAATTTCCGTGTCAAAGTACCAATTATTAGATGATTCTAAGGGGTAAACATTAAACTTTTCCTGGGATCCCGGAATTCAGAAAATGTCTCGAACCGAATTAAATCAGGAGAAATGGCAGTTTGGTGGCTTAACTTAACTTCACGCTAGAGCCAGAGTTGGCAGAAGTGTTAGTTCTATGGCGTTTTAATGCAGCAATAATGGAGTCGAGTTAACTAATATAACTTTTTTTTTTATTTTTTGACCAATTTAAACAATTCTTTTTAGATTTAACCCATTTAACTATTATAAATACATATTTATAAAAATATTTAAGGAATTTTATTTTAATATTTAAAAAAATAACATTTAATAAGTGTAATGGACCTCAAGTTTTAAGAATACCATAAATTTTAAAATTTTGTTACCTTTAGCACAATTGGTGCCCGATTTATACACTTTTCCAGTTACAAAAAAAAACTATATATATTTTTTAATTATATTTTTTTGCAATATTTTTGGTTCACTGTGTTAAACAGACATACATATTTCAAGCATCAAATTAAAATAGGATAGGAGAAAAGTGTACCTACGTGCTTAAAATCTTCGTTTTGAGAAAATTGGCTTCAAAGTTAAACCTTTCTTACTTTGACTTTTTCGCTACGAAAGTTTTTTGCTTCCTCGTAATATTTGATAGGAATAGCATTATCGAATCTTTAGTTGTTGGGGCGTTTCAGTAAGGAAAGGGTTAAACATAAATTGTCTTTCGCGAAATCGCAGAAATATATTAATCCTAATGCACTGGTTGTAAAGTGTTATATATCATTTTAAAGAGAAGAAACGGGACTATTAGAAAATTCTGAAAAACGATTTTTTAAAATGAATTTTATGTTCCCTGTTACCTTAAGAATTTTAAATGCACAGTGTACTGCTCAGGAATCATCAAAATCTGAAACCGGACATAATAGATATGTACATTTATCTTGTAGCAGCTATCGTTAATTTGACTTTTAAAGAACGAGAAAAATAATCGTTTGAAAAAGACGTCTGGATACAGGTCAAAATTGAAAGCACAATGTAAGGCGATTTTCGTGGACAAATCCAAAATAACTTCCATTGTGCACTTCAAGGTAACTTAAACTTAACTAGTAAACAGACTGGCTCGGCTCTGTGAATAAGTTAGCAATTAGTTAAGCCAGTTTGCATGCTTCACGCCTCAACTGCCTTGTTCACTTAACCTTGGAGGACACAAGTTACATCTACCTATACAGTTTATCATTGTGATTGTGCCGTTAATTGTTTTTTTAATAACAATTAGGTATTTTCTTTAACCCTTTCAGTCCCAGTGATCACCACTTTCAATATTTTTTTCAAAATGTTTATGTCCCGCTTAATGCTCTAGACTGGGAATTTTTAATAGTAGCCAGTGGCTACCAGAATGAAAAAAAATGGTAGCCACATTTCGATTTTTAGTAGCCAGTTTTAAATTTCAGTATATACGACAAAAAGAAAGTGCGATTTTCCACAAAAGAAAATTTTATTAATGACATTTTTGATATGATAAGATTGACAGTAAAAAAAGTATCTTACAAAATCTGTAGTATATGTGATTGGCCATTATTGTTAGGAGAAAATTATTTTATGTACAGTCGTGGACAAAAAAAAGAGAACAGACTTCGCTGTTTAGGCACCGTTTGTCGGAGGCATAATTGTGACATGGCATTTTAACGGAAATAACGTCATGAGTTGATTGGTCAACACAAAAATCTCGTAAGGGGTCGTCTTCATATTGAAATTAATACCAACTTTAAAATTTTCAATGGCAACACCCAATTTTTTTGGTATAGAAATGTTTAGAATCATCAAAATATCCCAAATATCAATTTTCGTTGCAAAATTCTTCATAGTTGTTGAGATATGGTTACAGAAAATTTATGGATCATAATGTTAAATGAGATTTCCAAACTTTTGATCATATCTCCATTAATAATATACGTAGCCAGACGAAATTTTTTTGTGTGTTACTTTATAACTTTCCAAACAAAGTTGAAATAGTTTTATATAATTTAAGAAATATTTAATATTTTTAAAAAAATAATCATAATTTTTTCGAAAAAATTTGAATACAAACCCATTAATATTTTTGTAGAAATGGATTCAGGGTCAAAAGTTAATGAAAAGTACCGAATTTCGTAATTCTACTAGCATAACATTTTGAGTTATGATGATAATAAGCTTGTATTTTGAAATAGGGGACCGTATAAAAGTGGAGAAACGACAACAATCAAGATTGGACCGATCGTTTGGTGATTAAAAATAATGAAGTAGTTTTCTTTTCTGCAAATTAAATTAATAATCAATTTTTCTATGGATTTGGAAAGTCTTGAAAAAGAAGTTTTAAATTTAATTACAGGTTATTCGTGTATCAACTGTGTTTTATAAGTGTTATAACGTAAAAGAGTAGGTGAAGTATCGAGTATTAACTGGAAATTAAACTCCAGAAAAGAATGTTCTATTTTACATAAAATTTTATTTTTTAAAAACAATAAACACAAAAAATATGTTTGTAATCCATGATAGAAAAGAAGTAGGACTAATTTTATGACTTAAGTAAGAAAACGAAATCTCAGTACTATTTATTCTATATATACGTTCTTATTATAGTGCTTTTTCCAAATAACGTTGTTAGGTTATGCAAAGTATAGAAAAAAAATGTAATTGAATGCATTTGATGCAAAACATAAAATAAATACAGTTATGTTGCAAGAGTGTAATATACTTTTTTATGAATTAACTAATAAACTTCTCGATGCAACAGCCCGTTAATATGCCTGCCATGCCCATTGCTGCTTTCTTGACCAAGTGCTCTCTGGTGACGGGCATATATTCCCGGTAAGGTGGCCAGCCTCACGGGGAACCCCCAGTGCTTAGATCCAAAACATGCTTGGTCCTCCGGGACTCGTTCCCCGGAACTGTGGCGTGACAATGCGAAGCACTACCACTATTTATGAATTAACACAAGACAAGGATCAAATAAATTTAATCAGCAAAATACTTTAATAATAAACTAAACAAGATTATAACTACTTTTTACTTCCTGCATTGTCGCTCTCAGGTCACAAATTACCGCCAGATTAATCTTTAGATTATAATGTTTTTTTGGTATTAAAATTTTTTTGTATTCAAAAATACTTTCTTGCTAGAAGATAAGATTTTTAGAACAAAATTAAGAGCGTAAACTATTCGATGAAAAGTCCTCAATCGTTCAATTAATTTGTTACGCTAATTATTATTACACAGTTCGACAAGAAAAAGCAAGTGTTTGTCCCGAAGCTACTTTGGCGATTTTTTGCTTCTTTGGTGGTTCAATAATAGAGAAATGACATTTTTAGCCCAAGTTTAATAGGGGGATTCATCAGAGATAAAAAAAAACCTGATTTTTTAAAACGTTTTTTCATAAAAAAAAATGCCTTTTTTGACGTTTTTTTGGCTACAAACAAACTGCAACTGGTTCTTACCTCTATATTGGTGTTAAGTGAGTACCGATGGACCCAGAGGTAAGAACCAGTTGCAGGTTGTTTGTAGCCAAAAAAAAAAACGTCAAAAAGGCGTTTTTTATGAAAAAACGTTAAAAATCAGTTTTTTGATCTCTGATGAATCCCCCTATTAAACTTGGGCTAAAAATGTCATTTCTCCATCATTGGACCACCAAAGGAGCAAAAAATCGCCATAGTAGCTTCGGGACAAACAATTGCTTTTTTTGTCGAACAGTGTTATTATTGGTTTTGCATACACATTTTCCCAAATAATTTTAAGTTAAAATTAAATTAGAGTAAAATGCAGATAAAGTTGTTGAATTGTGTAAAATTGAATCAAGTACTGAACAGATTGCGGATATATTATTGTTGCATCATGTAAAGTTATTTTCCCAAAAAGTTTATGTGTTTTAAATTCAAAGCAAAAAGTCTTTAATAAATGTTAATCAAATAAAACAATGTCTAATAATTGTAGGGAACTCTTAATTTCCTTTCGATTGTGGTGGCATTGCGCTACAACTTGATGATCAACATCGTCCAAAAAATGGATCGTTGCCTTGCGAACTCTTTCTCTTCTTTGCGGCAACGCTGCCGTTCCGAAACCGCTCGTCGGGCGAGCGCTGCAGCCGCATTTGTTCTTCATTATGCTTAATTAATTATTAGTTCTGTTTACACTTGCTATTTTATTGATGTTATTTAAATGATAGTTGTTATTCAAGTTCTCTATTTATTGGAACACTCATCTACACAGAGTAATCGCAACCGAGTCTGGTGGAGGTGTCAACTCGGCGACTCCTGTGCCATAGATTGGGAAAAAACCCAAACGATATATTAGTATGGAATTCTAAATAAAATCTTCCATAATATATTAAGAAATTATTTTATAATTATTTATTTTGTTTGAATTCGTGTATTAAAAACCGATAAAATTACAAACTGATGGTAAACGTTTTAAATGGGGAAAAAATGAAAACCTGAAAGATAGAAAGGCAGTTCAAAGCATAAGCAGCTACATATAGGATATTTAAACGAGAACAAAACCTGCAAAGGCACCCTCCGCGTCACCACAACACAACCCACCACACCAGGGAAACGCTAACTTTTCAATTTTCCCTACTGGAAAAAAATTAGTTAACATTGAAATTATTTTATAATTATAATATTACAATAAAACTTGAGACTTTTTAATTTTATAACAACATTAAATATTCAAAATCAGCAAATAATTATCCGTACTTGGCCGGTAATGGATGAGCAACAAAATTATTTGAAAAAATGTAATCAAGAATCTTTTATAACATGCAACTCAACTCCCGACAAACGAAAATCCTGGTCACAAACTATTTGAAACGTCATTAAAATTATTCACATAATCCTAGTCTAAACAGTTGGAAAACAACTAACAACAAATTCTACGAATAAATAATTAATATTTCACTAATTTCTTATTGGCGATAATCTCGCCGGTTTTTCAAGCAAAGAACGAGAGACTTTGGGGATATTTGCTACATATTTGGCGAGAAAATCTAATTACAAGGAGAGGGCTGCGAAGCCCAGTCGGTTAGGCACTCGCCTAGCATGCGAAAGGTCTCAGGTTCGGGTCCGGGCATCGCCAAAATATTTGAAGACCTATAAACGGTCCGTGCAGCCAAAAATGTCCGACGAATAATACCCCGTGTAAAGGAGTGCACGTTAAATATCCTTCAAAGTCCTAACGCTGCGTACGATGTCACCCCTAATGGTTGCTTTGTATGCTTATTTAGGTGTCGGCTATCTATACGTGAAAAACGCTAAAAACAGAAAGATTGCTACAAACAGCCTATCATTTAGCTGCATAGAATAATGGTTTTTGTTACAAAAAAAAAAGATTTCGTTGAGTTCCCTCTCATATATCGGCCTCGTCATTTTACCATGGCTAAAAATTACGTGGAGAGCCTTCAAGAGCCCTTTGTAACCCTAACTGCGAAGTTCTTTCAATTTTGTCCCCAAACCAAACTGAAAATCAAGTTTGGTTTGGTTTGAATTAACGTCGCACTAGAGCTACACGAGGGCTATTGGCGACGGACGTCGTATTTTAGAACCACAGTCAGTGAGTGAAAATCAAGTATATAAGTCCCGCTCAGGTGTCGATCTCGTCAGTTGACCAGGGTTCAAAATTGCTAGGGGTACTTGGCTGCATCAAGCAAATGAAGGATGAGGCTAGAAATGACAGCAGGAAATTATTAAAACTTTACATAAATTACCTCAATTCTGCCGCCCCGGTGGCTCAATCGTTAGGACTCTAGCCTTTGGAGCTGTTGGGGTCGGGTTCGAATCCCGGTCAGGCATGTATGTTTGTGACCGTCAATAAATGTTGTTATTTGTCTATGTGTTATTCATTTCTTAATGACTGTAAAAATTCTTTCTGTGTCTGTCCCACTTGACGAAAGCTTAGAAGCGGTTCTCTGAACAAGCACACAAGCTGGAATATAAATGTAACCATACCATACCACAATTCTCATTTTAATATCATACAATCCAAATCCCAAAAGAAAAAAATATTTTGTCAAAAACTACTTGAACGCGGTTATTATCAAAAAGTAACCACAGTTCAACTCGTTATACAACTCTATATATACATAACTTGATCATCACACACACAATCTTCTACAATACTTATTCAAAAATCTTTAATATTAATCCATATTTTTTCGCTAACAGGCACCGTCTTGGCAAAATTAGTTAAGGCGTCATGCCACGGATTAAACCGTTAAGGGTTCTGTTTTCGCCTTAGTCGCCCTATAAACGAATCATGCTGGACCAAAATTGCTCCACGAATAAATAGCATACTACACCAATTGATTCAAGTTCAATACGTCGTGGTCCAAAGTCCTGGCGTGATCCCACGTAAGAAGTCATTAGTTGCTTTGAGTGCCAGCTCAGATGTTGGCGTCACTTGACCACTGTTTAAATTACATATAGCACTGATTCAACCAAATCTTCTCCATAAAACAACATATAAATAAAATCAATATATTCACAAAAGTAAAAAAAAAATGGTTTCCTTCCTTGGTAGTAGTCTAAAATATCTTAGCCCGAAACCAATATACTTTCTGAAGCTCTAGTGGGATGTTAATTCACTCATCTTGCAACCAAACCCTTTACCCAAGCAAAAAATTCACAGAAAGGAAAAAATTTGGCAAAATTCCATATTGGGAAAATGCGGACCTATAAATAATACATTAATATGTATGGAGATGTCCCCCATTTTTTGTCAAATACGTTTAGTTGTATAAATCCTAAACTATAAGGAATCTGGCAATGAAAATTGATATTTGGGGTATTTTGACGATTCTGAACATTTCTATAACAAAAAATTTGGATGTTGCCATTGGAAATTTTAAAGTTGGTATTAATTTCAATATGAAGACGACCCCTTAAGAAATTTCTGTGTTGACCAATCAACTCAGAACGTTGTTTCCGATAAAATGACGTATCACAATTACACCTCCGACAAATGGTGCCCAAACAGTGAGGTCTGTTCTCTTTTTTTTGTCCACGACTGTACAATCAGTTCAACTACTATTAGTTTCGGAGAATTCTTGACGTCGCCCATGACCCACGATTGTTCATGAAATTTTCTCATATCAAAATTGTTTAAATAAATAGTTGAGATCTTAATCAGATGTAAATCAATCACCTGTAGATTGCCGAAATCGTAAAGCAAAATTTAAAAATCAAATTTGCATTTAAGATTTTCATCGCCCAGCTCCATTTACGTCACACGGAGGAGGATGGAAAATTTCACCGATGAGCAACAACTGTCATCAAGTCTTTCTTCCCGACAGAATCGAATCGGAGCGTTTTATTATTTTAGAAATGCAGCTTCAGTATTAATTATTTGTTGAACAAAAAGGAAAAATTTTGATCGCCACATTTGGCGACTGGGGTTCGATTTTTAGGTAGCCACTTTCGATGTAATAGTCTCCAGTTGGCGACTGCGACCGCTAATCTAGAGCTTTAGTCCCGCTATGACATCCAAACACACATCATTCGATTCTTCACACTTTGTTCTATCAGACAATATTTTACATTAATCTCAATAGAGGTCAGAACTACTATTTTTTTTTATTTAGAAAATAGTCAACAAGCGTTTCTCCTGATTTTTTATAAGTTAACTTCAGTTCCACAGATTTAAAACACAATTTAAACTATTCCGTTTAAAATAATTACTAAATTTTTTTTAATAATATGGTCAGATACCTTGAAATATATAACTCGAAGTGTTTTTGAGGTAATATATATATATATATATATTTTTGTTGTTTTCCACAATTAAAAAATTTTCGCATTGTTTCAAAAACCATATAAAAAATTTTAAGGAATTTTTTTTTCTTATGGAATTCGTATATTTGACCCAAAATAGGCTTATTTTGTGAATATCAGATGTTTCTGTAGTGTAGTAAATTTTTGGGACTGAAAGGGTTAACTGAGGTTTCGATGATACAGTAGAATGAACAAAGGTCCAAGGCTGCTTTTATTATTATTTGATTTTTTTTTTAAATTTATGTTTCGGTCATAGTTCAAAATACTTTGAGAAACGTTCTCGAAATTGAATTTTCAAGAAAACTTTAAAACTTTTCAATTATATATATATATATATATATTAGGGTGGTCCTTAAAAATAAATTTTCGATTTTTGAACGGGCCACCCCCTCAAATTGTTTATTCATATGAAAAAATAATTCCTGCAAAATTTTAGCCAAATCAATTAGTAATAACACGTGCCCCACGGGGCTTAAAGTTTTGAAAAACGCAAAATTTTAGGGTGTATTTTTAATAATTCCATTATAAATCAATATCTATGCCAAATAAGAAAACATACTCAATACAAATGTTGTAGATTATAAAATTTCTTACAACTTTGTAATTTACACTTTTGATCTATGAGTAACAGGTTATGAGTTATGGGGAAAAGAACAAGCGACATTTTACTAGATTGTAAATCCCCCCATGGCAACACTACGCAAGCGATATCCTTCACAATGGTGCGACATAAGTAATTATTTAGATAACTTTTAACTGTTCTGTCTAAAAATTATCTAAAAAGTTACTGATGTGCAGGTATTTAATTAAAAAAAACATGTTTAAAATATACCGCCATTTCAAGACCTTTGGCTGTCAGGGCCGTCGCGTGGGTGGGGCAGGGGGGGGGGGGGGGCACTTTCAAAAATTAATATAGGTTATTTACTGAACTATTTGTGCAGCTAGTAAGCAAATGACATTCTTAGAAATGTAATTATGTTGCTAACCAGTGCTGTTTTGAATGTACAATATGGGAGAAGGGGTCATTGGTTTATCTTAATATTTTAATTAGTTAATCTTAATATTTTATTAATGATAAAAAGAAAATCTAAAATAGTGAATTTTTAAAAGGAATTTAGTATAAGTAAATGTAATAAATTCATTTATGAAAACTAGATAAATTGAAAGAAAAAGAATATTTTTAGAGAATAAATATTATAAATTTCCCTATACTATTAATATTCCTGTATAAAATATTCCCCCCTTTCTTTTCGAAACTTATTGAAAATACTGTATTATTGACGTTTTCTAGTTTTTTTAATTTTCTCTACAAGTAAGAAACTAATTTAGAATGTAATCATTTGTAAATTGTTCCGGTACTGAACATAAAAACTGGGGTTTTCATGCCCGATTTCCATGCACTTTTAACTTACTATATTGTCATTATTGTATTGCTTTAGTACAGATTTTTAATAGTGTGATGTGTAATTTTTAAGACAGTCTTGGAATGGTCTGCATGGTCTGTAAAATAAATGGTTTTTTGGATTCATCCTTTGTAAACTGATAGTTGAATTCTTCAATTAACTTCACACCTCTTTATGCTGCAAAATTTACGAAGTTTAAGGATCTTAAAACTTCCTTTCAGACAATTTTCAGAATTGAATATTATAAAGGATGTAATTCCTTGAAATCTTCTTTAATGTGGTATCTCTGTCATTCGAATCTGTTTTATAACCATTTATTTGTAGTGTTATATTTTGCAGGTAGGAATACATGTTTTCCTCTAAAATTAGATTTTCATCCATTGCAACGAAAACACTCGTGTGAATTCAGGTTTAATTAACCATATTTAAAAATAATATGAGTAACAAATCTCCAAGAAATAACAATTTGGCACCAGTTACTTGGTTTTTAATTGTAGCAAAAATAAATATTTATTTTCGAGCATAACTCGGTACGAACGTATCAGTACGTATACACGAGCTTTATATGAAACATTTAACAAAGGTCTGAAATTCGTTAGAAATTGCTTGTTCTATCAATTAAAAAAAACCGCATTAGCTTTTTTAGAACGCAACAAAGTCCTTTTAGCAATTACATTGGTTTCACATCTTTTCTGCCATTACCATATGTAAGAAATTTTTGATTACTTCAACTAGAGGCAGTAACCATTATACAGGGGTTGAAAACATATGTGGATAAATGTATGACTCATGGCGTATCGCTTTTGCCATTAAAAAAACTTACTCCTCCGTGCCCCCCCCCCCCCCTCTATCACCCACGTGACGGCCCTGACAGCCAACAGTCTTTAAATCGTGGTACATTTTAAGTTTTTTTTTTGTAATACTTGAATCTGCCCCTTTTTAATTAAATGTCAGACATAACCAGTTAAAAGTTAATCTAAATAATCACTTTAATGTTGCACCCCCTGCCCCACCCACGCGACGGCCCAGACAGCCCACAGTCTTAAAATTACGGCATATTTTAAATGTGTTTTATTTAAATACTGGAATATGTCCCTTTTTTAGTTGATTTTTAGACAGAACGGTTAAAAGTTATCTAAATAATTGCCTATGTCGCACCATTTTGAAGGATATCGTTTGCGTAGTGTGGCCATGGGGGGCGGGGGGGATTTACAATCTAGTAAAATATCGCTCATTCTTTTCCCCATAACTCATAACCTGTTACTCATAGATCAAAAGTGTAAATTACAAAATTGTAGGAAATTTTATAATCTATAACATTTGTATTGAGTATGTTTTCTTATTTGGCATAGATATTGACTTATAATGGAATTATTAAAAAAACACCCTAAAATTTTGCGTTTTTCAAAACTTTAAGCCCCGTGGGGCACGTGTTATTACTAATTGATTTGGCTAAAATTTTGCAGGAATTATTTTTTCATATGAATAAACAAATTGAGGGGGTGGCCCGTTCCAAAATCGAAAATTTATTTTTTGCCATGTTAATAAGGACCACCCTAATATATATATATATATATATATATATATATATATATATATATATATATATATCGTCTTTTTTTATCGTCATTTATGATATCAAAAAGTACATAATTCGAGAAAATATTTTGTATTAATCTGAATAGATGTCAGCCCTGTTATTTTTTTAAAATTATGATCAGAAACATGATGATGCCAAATGGCATCACTGGGACTGAAAGGGTTTAGTTGCAACAAAGTTCGTCCACAATCAATAGCCAAGGTATAACTCAATTAAAAAAAAGAAAACTTTCAAAGACTTTCAAAGGGCGGTGAGCTGCCATTAAAAAAAAGTACCTACAAGCTATAATACATTCTGAAGATGTGTTTATTTTAATGATTTGTTTTCTTAATTTAAAACCTTTAATTGCAAATTGAAATTTAAACTTAAAATAAGCTAGAAAACTGCACAGAATCTGCAAACCACCAACTTTAATGCAACCATTTAACATTGCATTAAAAATTACATAAAATGAATGAATAAATTGAATGAATAAATTGAATGAATAAATTATAGTTTTGTTAAGTCTGTAAAAATGCAATGCAATAATAATGTGTATTTAATAAAATTAGTTTCTTTTCATAAAACTTTTAAACCTTTAAAGCGTGTTTTCCCCCACCCTACTTGGGTTTGAACAGTTCGGATTGTTAACCTCACATCAGAATCACAATTGTGTTAGGTTTAGAAAAGCGATTCTCTACCCGTTTAAGGCTTGCTCATCACCCCCAGTCCCCGTCCTCCTTCGATCGGGCTTGCTAATGTTAAGTCTATGGGGAAAAAATGGTTTTTGTTCCAAAAAAAGTCAAGAAATTATAGGAATATTTTGATGCTGTTTTTTTTTAATTCATAAAACTCCAATAAAGTAGTGCTTTTAGAGATTATTTTTTAAAAAACGTTATTTACTTTTTTTTAATCGAAAAAAATTTAGATTAAAAAAAGGGAAATAACGTTTTTAAAAAAATAATCTCTAAAAGCACTACTTTATTGGAGTTTTATGAATTTAAAAAAAACCGCATCAAAATATTCCTATCATTTCTTGACTTTTTTTGGAACAAAAACCATTTTTTCCCATTGACTTAACATTAGCAAGCCCGATCGAAGGAGGACGGGGACTGGGGGTGATGAGCAGCCTTAATAGAAAACCAAACAAAGGGATAGGGAAGAAAGTGTTTTGAAACTCGCATAGTAAATAGACAAGGTATAACTGGGTATGATAATTCTTCCACTGTATTGATATTGTGGAGACCCTGAAGATAGTCATGTTCAGTTATAAAATCCTCCAGTTCAGTTATAGCAGCTACCGTATTGATGATGTGGAAGTGTCTACACACTATGCTTGAGACTTTCAAGGATTTTATTAAATTAATTTGCCATATAGTACCGTTTTGCCAACATTTATTTGGTATATTACCCTATGTCAACTGCAATTCAAAAAAGCTATGTTTTATTGGGCTGCTAGGACGTAAATCTCCATCATGTGATACAAAAAATATTGATTTGGGCAATTTTTTATTTGTTGCTGAACCCAATAGTCTAGTGAAAGCACATGAATATTATTAATATTCAAGTTTAATAATTTATCATTTATTTTAACAACAAACTTGATTGTTATAGCAACTTATGGTACAAAAACGATATATCCTTAAATATTATCTAACAACAGCCATAAGTTGCCAATGGCAAGAAGAAAATATTTACATCTCATTCACAGTTTTATAATGCAGCTTTATGAGTCATGTAAGAACCCTGTGTTAGCATTCAATGTTATATTAGAGCAGTGTATAAATATTTTATAGAATATTTTATTCAACAAGCAGATACTATTTGCATCCTCATACAAGTTTATACATTTTGTTACATATAATACCCAATGACAATAATAAAATAAATGACTGCTGCAAACATACATTTATGGTTGTAAACATGGAGTTAGTTTGAAGCATGCATTTGGTAATTCTGCTTATTAAAATATATATGCTTTTATACACAAGCATCTCTTTGCCTACCAATATGAATATTTTATTTTTAAATAAATCCAGAGGGAAAAGACAATATTTAGTTTGTATTCAAATGAACTGGCAGCATAAAAACAGTTAAATATTTTTTTTTTTTAAATATTGAAATGTTCTAGTTATTGCATTTAATTTTTAAACCAAACTAATTTGAATAGTTATAAAACTTAGGAATGTGAAATTCAATGAAATTACGCATCATTCATACTTGTTTATTAAATTTTATTCACAGGAGTGTCTCTTCGATCAACAAATTAAGATTTTTAATGAAACTATATCGAAATAACTAGTGAACATGTGAAAATATCAAATGAAGTAATTACAAATTTATATTATTTTTAAGACTCTCAGTCTAGATTTCTGAAAAGGAGGATTTTTTTTCTGGTTCATAAACGCAAAATATATATTTAAATAAGATAAATATGCACTTACTTTGGTTCAAAAATGCTGTCGCCTGTATTGAAACTTTTTCGCATCGCATCACAAACACACCCACAACATAAACAAGAACTGTCACATATCGTCTGTAAACGCCATGAACTTAGCTCCCCTCAGAATTCGCTTAATTTAATCAAAATTTCAAACTCATTAGTTATTCTTCCAACGTTTAGAATGTTTAAAACACAATATTTTGATGAATTTTATAAGTTTCGAGTTGATTTCAAAATGTTTAATACAGATTCCAATGACCCCTTTCGACCCAAACACACCGTGGGAAAACTACTTTCTGGTAATGAATATGTAACAGTATATTCCCTCCAGGCAAAAAAAAAAATCCTAAAAATGGAACTAATTGTTTTGAAATTACTTTACTATTTTTACAACATCACGTATTGTTATTTTTATTTGATTTGTTTTTTTTTATGTGTTATTAAAATCAATGTAAAAATATATATTTAAAATTCTAAAACGAGCTTATTTAAGCCTGCCATCTAGTGATCGTAGAATAAAATAAAACTTTATTTGACTACCAAACACCACCGAGTACAAACAAACTTGTGCTTCTAAATCAATGAAAATTGTTTTTAAGCGATGACTTTAAAAAAAATAATATTCATATCCCAAAACAAACTTTAAATCTTCAATATTTTTTAAAAGTAAGAGTTAACATTTTAAACTTTAATATAAAATTCTCTTTACAAATATCTTCCACCAGGTGGCAGTCCATGACACTGACACGCCCATTTAAAGGCCTGGCTCTTTAGTAAAAAAACAAAACAAAAAGCAGACGCTTCTCGACAAAATTTTATTTTATAGATAACGGTTCCATAGGCAGGCTAGTTCAACGTTCAATTGCAAAACATAGCCGTCGGCAGATTATTAAATTAATTACTTCCTTCTGCAACGTATGCTCTTCTGGCTTGTTATTTTTTCCTGCATTTTACGTTGAATAAAAGTGAAAATGTCTGTGCAAGAGGTTAGTCAGCAGTTAAATTGTTTACCTTTTAAAGGAAGCTTCTCAAACTATTTACTAATGTATCGTAGAAATGTCTCTTATCAATGTTTCTCACTTCTAGAAATTTGACAAAGCTGCCGAGGACGTTAAAAAGCTAAAAGCTAAGCCGACCGATGAAGAATTGCTTGAGCTGTATGCACTTTTCAAACAGGCAACTATTGGCGACTGTAATACAAGTAAGAAAGTTTCCAAATATATGTATTACTATTTTTAATGTATAAATCAAACGACGTAACAAATACATTTTATCCGGTTTTACCTAAATGTCTCAAACTTTTGTAGCTCCAAAAAAGTTATTAATAGTCTAATTTAGACACCCAAAAATGTGTTTATTTTTCTTGCACACTCTCCTTTTAGCAACTTATTTGTTAATTTATATTGGGATACAGTAGACTTGTATCTATCATACATTTTTGTGTGTGCAAAATAATGGTTTATAAGAAATTTCTAAACACAATTATGGTGCATGAGTTGGTTTAATGTCGCGTAATAAAAAAATTGTACCATTCTCAATTTTAGCACCTATACCTTGTCTATCCAGAATGCGAGCCTCGAAAACATTTTCCTACCCCATTCCCGCATGTGGTTTTCTTTAAAACTGTGCGAGTGTTTTTTCCCCACTCTACTTGGGTTTGAACTGTTTTGATTGTTACCTCGCAGAATCTCAAACACGTTAGGTAAAGCGATGCTCCCCCTGTTTCCTAGAAAGCGAAGAGATGGGGGTGGAAAATGCTTTTGAGGCTCACATTCTGGATAGACAATGTATAAAAGTGGGTATTGCAGTCTCTTAATAAATTTGAGACTGATAGGGTATTTTTTTTAGTTGCCAAGTAGACAAGTTAGACCTTTCACAAATTGGAATACCAAGTAATGAAATTAATCATACAGGCATTAAGTAATAACATTAAAATCAACACTTGTTCGAACTAAAAGTTTCATATCTTAAGTCAATCTACTATAGCTTTTATAAAAACAAAACATTGACTGAAGGTAATTGTGTGGAGGGGAGAATTGAGCTACTCAAATTAAAGGCCTGCCTAAGGTTGAATTTGAATTTTTTTTTTTCTAAAATAACTTTGATACAATCCTTTGCTGATCTTTTTTGCAGCTGTCATTCATAATTGTTATTAAATAACCCTTTATTTTTCTTGAGAGGCAGAATCATCGGTAAAGTACACAATCTTAAACTTTTTTTACCTAATTTCTCAGGTTTTCGAAAGAATGTATGCTTTTTAAATTTTAAAATTTCCTTATTTTTAGTTGACATATTATCAAGCTATTTAAATATGACCTAAATAAAGTTATGATTTTTATTTAGCTCGTCCAGGATTGTTTGATTTAAAAGGAAAGGCAAAATGGGATGCTTGGAATGGCAAGAAAGGTAAAAAAACATTTATTCATTAAAAAAAATTCTCATACCAGATTTTAAAATGTCTTTTATAGCATAATTTCCAGCTGTTTGCCAAAATAAAATTGTGTAATGGTTAAAAAAGATGCATCTAGCAAAACACTCTGCATAATATACTCAATTTTTTTTTTAAATATCTAGTGTCCTCCAAATTTCTCCGATAATTAAATATATAAACAGCTATTAAAAATTTAATTTTTTTTGTTGGCTTGTATGTTAACAATATTTCCAAATTTTTTTACTTGTGTTCAACTGTCATTATTTCTCAGACAAACTTATCTATAAATTTTACCATTTTACCAGAAGAAATGTGTTATTAAACTAAAAAAAAAAAACCACCAAAATTGCCAGGTACAACTTAGTGTGATAGTATGGAATTGAAAAAACATTGTTGGAATGAATGCATAAATATTCGACTATATATTCTGGGGTATAAACATTAAACAAATTTAAATATAGAGTGAAATAAATTTGATCAAGCACTAAAAATCAATTAAATATTTTGTTAAATTAATTAAATCAATGGGCTTATGTTTAGTTTCAAGTTATTTCACAATGTATGATTGATGTTTTAAAAATGTTTAGTTCTAAGTTAAGTGTACGAGATCAACTTTAAAGCATGGGAACTTTCGAAAAACGGTGTGCAGCACCTTTTTAAAGAAGCAGAACCTTTTAAAGAATTTTGCATATTTTTATACTTGTTTAATGGCTTGGATAAGAACGGATTTCACACATATGCAAGCCACACTAGACTAAATTTATATACTTTTTATAAACTTAGCATTGTACCAGTGTACCTTAATAATACGCCAGATATAGTGACCAGTTATACTTTGAATATTTGTACAACTGAAACCAGACGATCAGAAAAGTCTTCTAATTTTAATAAAACATGATACTTAAATAGATTTATGAAATATATCGAGTGTTCAGAATACAGGCGAACTAAGTCCACTTCTTGTCATTTTCGAGTTAGCAGCGGAATTATATGTACTATCTATGTACAAATTCAGTGCAATAATGAAAAAAATTCCTAATTTAGATAATATGTGCTAGGCAACTGCTATTTAAAATTAATTGCTACACCTAGCGGCTTCAACTTTAAACGTCTGTAGCACAAAAAAGCATTTTATGGACTTGGTTCACATGTATTTTGAGCCCTCCATTTATGAAGGAGCTTAACAAAAATTTTAAATTTTGTAATTTATGCATCCAAACTATCTAAATATGATACAAGTATTTTAACTAGCAGTCAATTTCTAGGGAATACTTACAACAAGATTTATAGTAATTATTAAGGTATAACTATTTTAATAATCTTTCAATACACTCCTTAAGGAATTATCATTTAAAATTGAGGTCATGTAATACACTTGGGTAAGTGTTTTTGAAAATGTTTATGCGAAAAGGCTGCTTTGGGCATACATGTAAAATGTTATTAAATAAGTTAATATTTTAAATATTTTTACAGGCATGGACCAAAATGAAGCCAGAGAAGCATATGTAACTAAAGTCAATCATCTTGTTGAAATATATGGACTTGAATAAGATTTGAAAACAAAAATCAAAGTACAATCGCTCATAATTTTTGAAATTGGTTGAATATTTCTTTTTTATTTTACATTTGAATAAACTTTTTTGTTACATATTTTTTCAATTCTTGCTTTATAAGCTAGGGAAAAAAAGCTTAATGTATAGGTTTTCTTATTGCGTTTTAAGATACCTCAGTACTTTTTCTTTAACTTTTGTACTTGTTTTCTTTATCTAATTAAAGATGAAAGTTTGAAGTAACTAAATTTTTAAATAGTAGAAAGCCAGCTTTGATTTCTGCTGAATATTTTAAAAAAAATTGCATATGGCCTCTACTCATTTTTATTAGCAGTAGTTATGTATAATCAAATTGAGGTACATTCTTGATTTGTATTAGACAGCAACAATTTCATGCTAAGTATACTCTAAACTTGGGCTTTACATATTAGATATTCAAGTATCTAAAAAAATTATTATACAATACTCAAAGAAATATATTTGTCGATAATATACTAACTTATAATGTTCAGTTATGTGTGAATCCAAGCTAATTTGCCAAATGGTAGGGGAACAATCAATACATCTTATGATCTCCGAATTTATCAAACTGTACTCTAACAAATAAGTTGTTTAAATGTGAAGATTAATGGAGGAAAGTAGAATGTGTGTTAACAAATAAGTTATGGAGTAGATTAGATTTTTAAATTTATTCAATGAAAGAATTCCAAGATTCATTCCAAGCAAAGTAAGTTATTCTCCAAAATGCAACACATACAGTAAATAATTTAATAATTCAGAAAGACTTGTAACTTCAATCCAAAAATTTATTTTAAGTCTTATGTTAAATGAAAACTAAGTTACAATCAGCCATAACAAATAATTTTCCAGAAAGCATTTAATTTTTAAGGTGAATCGGATGGTTCTATCTTGCTTATGTTAATTTTGTTAACTTAAGGAATATTTTTCTCAGAAACTGTATGAGGTATCATTATGGATTTTTTTATAGTTTGTTCCTTACATAAATAGCTCTTTGATTTAAACTATGGATATTTCGCAGCATAAAATAATACCTTTAGTACTTTAAAGAATGTTTAAAAAAAAACAAATCTGCTTTAAAGTTATATAACTTTTTTTAGGCAGAGGTTATAAAAAATTCTGTTCAAATCAGAGCTATTAATGGGGCAGAAATAATAAAACAAAATATGCTGATCTTAACTGCTGAAAAACCTTTTATGTCAGGAAACACAAAAGAAAATTAAGGTATTTGTAAGAACTGATATACATATTTTCTGAAAAGCACTTATAAAAAGAAAACTACCTCACAGAAATCAATAACCTTTGC
The DNA here is from genome assembly GCA_023701765.1 of Hylyphantes graminicola. Lineage (NCBI taxonomy): Eukaryota > Metazoa > Arthropoda > Arachnida > Araneae > Linyphiidae > Hylyphantes > Hylyphantes graminicola. Next base: position 34,320,996 of record CM043116.1, read on the forward strand.
CTTAAATTAAAGCTTGCTATAGATATGCAAATTAAAAATAAAAACAGAAAATCAACATTTTTGATCCAAGCAACCATCTGACTCCCCCTTAAAGCAAACTGAACACTTTCTCACTTTCTTTTGTAGCAAATATTTTCATTTATAACTTCTACTAGTGAATTCATTACTACTCTGTTACAACAAACCATGAACATACCTGGTTCAAAAGTTTATTTTATGACTTAAGTATAAGGAAATATTGTCCATTTAGTAAAATACACATTAATTATTTAAATTAAAAATATAATTTTGTTTAAGATATTTATTTACCATGTCAATTCCTTATTTTTTTAAACTATGCCAGTGTTTCAATTAAATGCAAAATATGGCCAAAGGAACCAAAATATTTATTTACAACCTTTTATATACAGATATAAAGTTTATTTACGAAATCTTTTAAACAGAGGATGTCGACTTCCCTCCCTTTTCAGTTTGTATTCCATGTATACCGCATCATCTGCCCCTGATAGTGAACTCATGCTGCCAACACGACGAGACACCTTTTAAAATTGGGGAAAAATGCATGTTAAACCTCTTATAGTTTGGTATATTTTAGATTATTTCTATATTATGTTAAAATTTTCTTTATAAAAATGTTTTTTCCATATAAACTAAATTCTTCCTCTTAAGCAAAGTAAAATATATAACTTCTTTATAAGCATACAAGTCTAAGAAACTTTATGCAGTGCTTGAAACAGAATATAACTAGGACACTGCAACATTTCTATTTGATCTTGTTTAATCGGTGGTTCAAATCAAACTTAAATGCAAACATATTTGGAAAAGAAATCATTAATCCCCAAGAGCCTGGGAAAAGAAATGTACATTAGCCCTACAAATGGAAGGAGAAAAAAGGATAACGTAATCAATACAAGCACTTGGGGGGGGGGGGGGACTACACAATTTCGCCACAGTGCTCTTGTTTAACAAGTTTGTTAGTTACTAATAATAATTTTAAATATATATATAATGAAATTATAATATCCAAAAAACAAAATTAAAAATATTATCACACATATCAAGAATACATGCTAATTAACACACTTACTTGTATTCCTTTTCCACTTGCAAATTCAGCTGGAATCTTTTCATCTTCAGCATCTGCATCATTTGCAGCCAATACTTGTTGCAAGAGCTGGGTTTGCTCATCTCTACTTTTGTAGGCCAATTCTTCTTGCTGAAATTGTAAGGCATCTCATATCATAAAATACATCTTAAATACACTCATATATATAATCCAATCATCCCCATATATCATAAAATACAATATCATCCCATCATATCATGAAATATATTTTAAATATATACTTATATATATAATCCTATCATCCCCATATATCATAAAATACAATATCATAACATCAGATCATAAAACACATTTTAAATATACTCATACAGTGGTGGAAATTGAATTATGAACTGGCAGTTTTTTAACAGTATTTCTTTATTAAATGCGTTTTTATCGATTTAAATTTCATGCACTATACAGGCTTTGTATTATAAATTATACATGTAAATAAAATTTTATATAATTTCGTAAACAATTTCTTTTGTTGATATTTTAGTTTTAGCATAGGGAAATTGATTTATGAACTTTTACATTCAATCTCAATTAATAATTACTGAAACTATTTTTTTTTCGTTATTGCTTCCTTGATTTTGTTTTTCATAGACAACACGAAACTTTGGGTCAAGTTTTGGTCAAGCAATTTCCAATTTTTGATGAATAAGTCCTTCTATTCCATAACTGATGCACACTCTATTGACACCATACTCCAGTTGAGTAAATTATTCATACCAATTGATCTCAGATGTTATCCTTGGGGTTTAAGTCATGGCTATTGGCAGTATGATCTAAATAAACAACACTTTGTACATTAAACCAGTCTTCCATTTCGTTTGAAATGTGGATACTTGCATTATCATGCATAAAAATATAATCAAAAGCATAGTTTTGTCATGCAAAAAGGAATTAAAGAATTTTCTGGAACAAATCTGCAATAAAGTGATGTTTGTCAGCCCTTCAGAAACAAAACCTTGTTTCTTCAATCATAAGATATCGTTGCCCAAACCATCAAACTTCCACCACTAACATTTCTGCTGAAGACAGATCTTGGATATTTTCTGAGATCCTTTCAATAAAAGTTTAAACCATCACGTCCATCCAAATTAATTTTTTTTCGTCAGCAAATTTCACTTTTTTCCCATTTCTCTCAATCCACCCCCACCCAATCCATTTTTATGTAGTTATGACCATATTTTAATAGCCTGTTCTTATGGTGAAGAGTCAGCTTTGGACCAGCCTTCATTTTGGAACATTTCAAGTTCGACGACGATATCATTATTTGTCCTACTCTTCTGGGAGTTACAGGAAGTGATAGTTCATAACAAATTCGTCCTGTAATGCACAAATTCTGGCACAAATGGTAACTTTTTGGGATGCAAGTCCAATAATCCTGCTTCTCTCCTCGTCCCACGAGGGTTACACCTTTTTTATTGATGGTTTTTTACCGTAGTCAGAATGATTCTTCAAATATTTATGAATTGTATTTATTGATCGTTTAATTAACATGCTGATTTCTCTTACAGAATAGTTACAATATTATATAAGGGTCATTTTTTTACCTTTTTTGCTTCAGGCAGTCCCGCAAGCCTTCCGATTTAGTAAAATGGGAATAAAACAGATAAATTTCAACAAATTTGGCCTTAATCTTATTTATAAACAATGATAGTAAGCTCCCCTGAAGTTCAAATGAAGAACTAGTTAAAATATTTGGTACCTGGGTTCAAAATAAATTTGAGTTCATAAATCAATTTCCACCATTTGATATGCTAAAAAACTAAAAATAGATATATTTTTTTATTTAATATCACTTTTTTCAAAAAATTGTGTGCGAAAATCCTTTATTATACTCTGAATATACAACACACAAAATTCGAATTGTGAGCACTTAATACAAAACGATATCTGGTGAAAAGAATGTTAGTTCATAAATCAATTTCCACCACTGTATATGTAATCCCCCAAATGTAGCTCTAATGCAACATTAATTTAACCAAACAAAAACTGTTTTTAACACTTTTCTTAATAATCAGGGTTTTTTTTTCAAAAGTATGCATGATTGTTAAGTAATATTTTGGAATTCGAAGTCAACCAAAACAAACTACCACATCCAAATCTGAAATATTCTTCTATAAAGCAAAATGGAACCATTAAGAACAATATGCCGACAATTTGCCATGTAACTAAGCTGAATAATATTAATTTCATTAGAAATTCTGTGAAGTCATAAATTTTTAGCCAGATATAAATTCTACAAAATGTAGAAATTACTAGTGTCAATTTCAAATGAATCAAGTTGCTATGATTGTGTGTTCAAATAAGATACATAGAAATATGTTTACCTCATCCATGCCCATTAGCTTTGTAATAACTTTATAGCTGTAACCTTGATTGACAAGAAATCGTTGTCTTTTTCTCGAGTAATGCATTTCCATTGTATCCTGGGACACCAAAGTGTAAAAGAAAGCATTGTATTCTTCACAAAATGCTCCTTTAAAAAAAATGAGATAAATTGCATTAAATAACATTGGTGTAAAGACACAGTATATTTTGATCACACAGTAGAAATAACTAATGTCTATTTTAAAAAGTCTTGCGCTTTTTTTAATGATAAAATAATAAGGGTGAAAATTAATTAATATGGCGGTCAATTCCAATAAATTTGAGAGAAACATACATTCAATCTAATGACATGATTAAGCATTGCATTAGAATGAAGAAACATTGCAAAAATGAACAGAAAGAAACAGTAGTAAGTCTAACTGCATAAAATTCATCCACAATTTTTTTAAGAGAACACAAAATTAAAAGTATTTTTTTTTATTAATTTAAGTTATGTTCAAAACCAACCGTAAATATGTAGTTCAAAATTTGTTGAATTTTAATATCTTCATTGAGATTAGTTCATATGCATAGCATTTTTTTTCTCCGAAAACTTTAAAAAGTGAAGATTAATTTATTAAGTTGGAGCTCTCATAGCTTGGGGGAGATTTGACCGATTTTGAATTTTGTCAATTATACAACACTTATAGTATAAATAAATTGGTATCAAGTTTCACCTTTACTTCTGCCATTAAAAAAATATTTTCGCAATATTCCCCATATCTGATGTAAAAATAGTCTAATGCACTATATAAAAAATAAAAATAATAAAAATGAGATTAGAAAAGGCACAAGTTGCAATCATTCACGGAAAGTAAAGAAACCTTTTTTAGCTCGCAAAATTCTTCCGAGCCTCTGAGCTTCTTGTCTTCTAGAGCCACCGTGGCTGGAAATCTGAATGAGGACATTAGCTTCAGGCAAATCGAAGGAAGTATCTGCCACTTTCGACACAAATATGGTGTTCACTTTAGGATTGTATTTGAAGTTTTGTAGAATTTGCATCCTTTCAGCTTGGGAAGTAGGACCATAAATGTAAGGTCTTGAAAAAATAAGAAAAGGCTTTATTTAAATATTTTTTTTATAAAATACATAAAAATAAGGAATGTCTGACTTTTAGGACTTGCAATTGCATTATATAAAACAACGTGGCGTCAAAAAATTAAAAACGAAATGAAAGAACTTAACAAGTCATGGGGAGAGATTAAGACCATTGCAGCCAACAGGGTGAGGTGGTGAACCATGACAGAGGCCCTATGCTCCATGTTGCAGTGAAAGAGGTATAAATCAAATAAAAAAAATCAATTGCATTATATAACAATACTCATAATACAGTAAACTAAGTAATGCTATATTTGATATTTATATCAAATCAGTAATATGTTTTAAAAGTAGGACTCCAGCTGAGGTGTAGTTTTAATTTAAGCCAACTACACAGGAACTAACAATAATGTAACAAAGCAAACATATTAATTTAAAAGAAAATTTAAAACAAAATTGATTGCTTCACTCACAAATTAAATAAAATTAAAGCAGCAATACTTTTTTAGGCATTTACCGTGTCATGATTATTGTTAAATTACATAATGCAACCACAAGTTAAAAATAAGCTCTTTTAAAAAAAGAAGAGCCTTTTTTTTAAAGTTACAATCAAAGTATTTGTTTGAAAGTTAATAAGAATTATATTAACACTTAACACTGCATTCCATAGACAAAGCAAAAGGCAAAAAGTTTGTCATCACAGAGAAATTTTGAATAAAATTCATCTGCTTATAATAAAATAAATTGATTAATCCTCAATAATGTAAGAAACTGAATAGAAACAGACACATTAAAACAAAATATTATTACTGATAATGCAGAATTAATACTACCTGTTCATTTTGATTGCATAGTGTTTCAAAGCAAAGACATTGTCTGAGAAGACAATCACTTTGTCGCTTCTGATTTCATGATATCTTATGAGGAACTGGCATGCTCTGAATTTGTTGGGATTCATAACAAAGAGAAGCTGAAAGAAAATTTTGAAAAATCATTTTTTTTTGGGTAAAGTATGTTTCATTTACTGAGATGAACAGCTAACAAGCATTTAAGTCAAGTATAAAATTTTTAATTGCTCATTTGCAAGGGCTAGTAATTGTGCTGACAGATGCAAAGGAAATACAGTAGAACCTCGTTTTTGCGACCCCACGATTTAGCGACCCCTTCGTTATAGAGACCGCTTCGGAAAGTCCCAATCATTTTACCATAGGAATAGTGTTAAAAAACCCTTGTTTTTGCGACCGAGAAACAAGCAGTTCCTCGATATTGCGACCAAATATTTGTTAGACATTTCAGAAAAAAATTTCCTACCAGAAGCAATTTTTGTATTTGCTTCAAAATTTCTGTTTGAGTGAGTAGAACCTGTTTGCTTTTGTTTGAGCACAATAAAGAAACCCCTCTCCTAGCAAAGAAAGGAGTCGAACAATGGATGAATAGGTGAATAGGGCAGGGACGAATTTCGGGAATTCGCCGGGGACCAGTGTTGCAAAAGAAGCCAAGGTCAGCTTAATTTGTCACGCATTCTGTAATTGATTGTTAAACATAGATGTAGAAAATACGCCACCACATTTGACCATTGTACAAACTGACCTAGTAAAATTTGCATGTCTACAAAATGGCTCTTAAAAATAAGCGGAGTCAAATCGCTATCAATGTGAAATGTAATGTGTCGTCGCTACTGTGAGAGAGAAGAACAATGCCGAGGATTTTCTACAAATAATAACAAAAATAGAAAATGTCATAATTAAGAACTCTGTTGGAACTTTGAAACAATCTTCAATTCATTTTTATCTGCCCAATAAGTGTAAATACAAATTAAACGTTTCTATAGGTATGTATAAGTTTTTTCTCGGTTTGTTAGATTTTTTAAAATTAAAATTCTTTATAACGTCCCTTCGATTTAACGACCGTAAGCTGTTGGTCCCGAGTGCGGTCGCTGTATCGAGGTTCTACTGTAGATACATCAAAATCCCTAATAACTACTGGTAAGTATTTTTATTTAATAAATTTTAAATAAGTCAATGCTTCTGACACAAAGTCAATTATTTATTAATTGAATGGAATGTAAAATGACTGAAATTTTTTAATATACACAATAATTATTACCAATTTTTTAGCAGCTTTTGCAATGAGGTATTCTCTGTAAAATTCTGGTGACATGGGACACCACACCTAATAAAGAAATATTTTTGAAATTGTAAAAAGTAAGTTGGCAAAAAAATTACTAAATTTAGCATTTTTTTCAATCAAATTGAAATGGTATGTCCAAAAGTTCATAATCAGTTAATGAGAAAAAATGTTTTTCCCAAAATCTGATGCTGCACAAGCATAACTAAAGATTAGTTGCAATCTTAATTTTTTTTATTCAATTAGCCAAATTATACAAAAAAAAATATCAGGACATACAAAATGCATAACAGAAACATTATCTTACAAAACAAGTCTACAAAGATTATTTTTAAAAATTTATAAAAATAGGAAAATTATATCTTTATTTTTATTAAATTTACTTTAAGATTGAATGTTAAAACCCATCTCAATTCAAGAAAGAATTTAAAATACCAGAAAAATCCCATTAACTGCAATAAATGAAAAAACTAATATAACTTCATTCACTAAGTGCTGGAAATAAAACTTGAAAATAATAACAATATTTACATACTTCAGCACACTGAACCTTGGCAATAAATCCTGAATTCTGAAGCTCAAGCCAATTAGCTTCATACAACTTGGGTCCAATCAGGAAGTTCAAGTCCTGGATTTTGTCATCTTCTCTTACAAGAGTTGCAGTAAGACCGAGTTTACAGTGGGCTTGAACAATAGTCAGTACTCTTCGAAACATTTTAGCTGGAATTGTGTGCACCTCTGGAAATTAATATAATGTGAAATTAATGTAAGTAATTTTTTTAATAAGCTTAGATAGATTAGCTTATAGATAAAACTTAAGAAATACATTTGCTACTTGATAACTTTGTTGAAAGAATTGTTTATGTTTAAAATTAATAAAACTATACTAAAACTGCCGCACAACAGTTCATCATACTACCTGGGAAAGTTACAAATTGAAGTGCAGAAAACAAAATACCATTTGGATGAACCAATGTGTATTAATAACTAAAAATTAGTTTAATAAAGACTTTGTTACACTTATTTCTACAGCTGTAGCGCATATAAACAATATGATGTCTTCTACACAATAACTGAAAAAGGAAGTAGGAAAACTTTTATATTGATACAACATATAAAATAATAAGCATGATAAATTTTTAATAGCCCAGTAATCAGTCATTTTGGTTCAGATACAAATTTTTACATTTAGTTAAAAATATTGTAAGATTCGTCGCCAAGTGGGTGCTGAGCGCGCCAAATGTGGACTGCAAATATCCGCGCCAAAGACTGGAATGTTTGTTTTCAGATAATAACTGACTTGGAAGTTGGAAGTGGAACTGTGTTGTGTTGGAGAAGGGGCTGTTATGCCCAGAACAATAACTAAATCTACTATTATGGCAGTGTATAGTAATTATATTCTTAAACTTATGAAAAGCTTTGATTAATTGATTTTTTTAAACATCCCTGTAAAATTTAACAACATTAAAGAATGCTATCTACAACTTAAATAGTGTTCTGTCTTCGTGGAGTTTGGTGATGATGACTATCTCCGAATTTACCCACCAAACCGTTCTAATATTAACCTTTTCAGCTTAGATTTCAAGCAAATTTTAAAAAACTGAAAGCATTTTAATCATACCATCAAGTAACATTAATCCCCATTCTTGATCTTTTAACCAGTTCATCACCTGCTCTGCTTCCCAAGAGCGCTTTTGGGTGTGGGTTATCATAGAATAAGTTGTAATACAAATTCCACAACCTGTAAAAACAACACAATATGATAAGAGTCAGTTGGAACGATTAAATCATGATTCAATTTTAAAATAGCCAATTTTAAACTATAGCTAACTAATAGGTACAGTAGACGCAGCTTAATGTGATCACATCGGGACGAACGTGATTTGATAACAATAACCGATTGATTACAATACACGAAAAAAAAAAGTTTTAACTAAAAAAATTATTTTTTTACATACGTATTAAAATACAAATTAATTTTAAATTAGGAGTTGTTGCTGTAAAACTTTATAGTATTTAATAGAAATTAATGCACATGAAGAAAAAGAATTACTAATTAGTTACATATTTAATAACGAACTTTCGAAAGCAATACAAAAGGTTAATTATTAACTGAAAAAGAAATCATCAGTTGTCGATTGATCTTTCGAAGCAAGTCATTTACGAATCGCTCATAATCATAATGTTTATGAAAGCGTTCCGCGTCAGCTTTGTTTTGCACACCTAAGAGTAAGTTTCAGGAAACACTTTAAGCGATAAAAAAGTTTTCCTTCTTGTTTTTATTGATTTCAGGAAAATAAATTTTACATATTTAAACTGATAACAATAAACGAACATTTGATTACAATAAACGATGAATTTTCAATGTATTTTGATCATAGGCGGACGGGACTGAGTGATTTTGATAACATTAAACGATTGATAACATTAACCGTGATCACATTAAGCGGCGTCTTCTGTATTTATTAATATGCTTTTCATTCAGTTAAGAATTTCACTTTTCTGACTACATGTTTAATAGAATTACTGAACGTCTTTTAATCGTACAAAAGTAATAACAATTTATTTGAAATTAAAATATAACTTATAAGTTAATATACTTGAACAAAAAAATAATAATAGAAAGACACCGCAGTAATTTAAAATTAAAAATGCAAATATCGGCCCCAACATACCCATTGGCTTATCTTTTGCATCAGAAGTAAAGCGACAAATCATACTGTCATCAGCAGTAGACCACATTTTGAACTAAAACACATAAAAATAATTCAATGTTTTATTTATAAAAATATATAAATATTTTACTCTTATTTTCATTATCAATTGAATTCATTATCATTCAATTGATAATGAATCAATTGATATCATTACCATTCAATGCTTAGTTTGATGCTCAGCTCATTAAGAACACAAAAATAAGATTTTTTTTTTTTTACTTTTGAGATATTATATGGTTCAGTTAAAAAAAACATAACAATATATTTGAAGTTTAAATTGAATATGTTTAGTTGTTGTTGGTAAATTTGGTAGGTATTTTTTATTTTACAAACCTGAGTTTTCCACTGTTCAACTGAAACTCCAGAATTGCAAAGGACTAGACAACGCTTTCTCACTGTACAGCATGCGGTTACACCCACTAAAGATTTCCCAGCACCTAATTATGAATCAAATATATATTAGGATAAACAACTTCAGAAAATAAATATATGCTCTTTTGCCCTTAATAAAGTAAAACGTTTAAGTAAATAGGACATAAGAATGCTAATTTATAAAATATAAAATGAAAACCAACCACATGGTAATACAATTATTCCCGATCGAGCTCGACCGTTACCAAACATTTTTCTCAAACTCTTTTCTTGGTATGGACGTAAAATTGCCATGGGCCTCAGATCCATACTAAAAGGAAAATTAAGACAATTATTGTATTTCATCAATAAGGTAAGAAAATTATAAGCCTCAATAACCCCCCCCCCCCTAGTTGGCAACTATATACAACAAATATTTTTGTTCCAGCAATTTAATAAACATTAAGAAAAACAGGATTTAGCAAAAAATATACTAATTAACTGAAAAGTAAAATTGTCTAAGCAATTGAATATTTATCAACTTACTTTATATCAGGATTTACAGTATCATTTTTAAAGTCATATTCAGCAAGGAGTGGATACTCTAATTCAATACACCTGTGAGAACATAAAATAATCATTAAGTAAAGCAAAAATGTCCAAAAGCTTTTTAAAAATAACAGAAGAACAATAAAACTATTTAATTTTTTAATAAAATGCAACCATATATTTGGACAACTATACCTTCTGGTAAGTGAATTATTCATTACAAGAACTCAGGAGAGAAAACTTAAATTGTTCCATTAATATTTAAGCTAGATTATATTACCAAAAACTAGTCTACTTTCAATTGAATGACATTCATATAAATTACTCAATTTCATATAAAATATGTAATAATGTGTTGTTTGATATGCGATTTTTAGAGGTCATAAATTATGAATCATATCAATACTTTGTTAATACTTATCCTTGATATTTAAGTATGAACATTTTTTTTTTTTTAAATAATCTTAAAAGCAATGGTAAAAAATAAAAAGTTCCAATGAATCTAATATCTATAAAAATCAAAAGCCTTTTCTGAAGAATTTCAATCTTCTCTTGGTTAATTTCCACAGCAACTGTCTGCAAATCTTCCTTTTCTTCGTCTTCCCTTTCTAATTTTTCATAAAAATTAAAGATGTCATCAGGAACATTTGCTTCTTTTTCAGTGCCATTGTCAGCAGTTTTACTGGGACCAGCACCATTATTTTCCTTTAAATTGTAATAAAAAAATATTAGGCATTATTTTATTGGAAAAAAATAGCATAATTGAAAAAGATGTATTTAGGAGTTTTATTTTCAAAACTTTATTGATTGGATGTTATGAAATGTGCGGAATTGCCCTAGTATAAAGTTTTTGACATCATTTAAGTCTTTAAGCCAACAATTAAAAAAGTATCCATTCCAATAATAACTTATGTAAAATGTCCTTGGTGTCATATTCCTTTGAATGTGAAGCTTAAAAATGAAATTTTTAATAGAATTTAAACTAATCACTAAATATATTTGATTTCCCATATTTCAGTTGATGAATGAAATCTATAAATTCTTTGAATAACTAGCCAAGTCACCTAAAGAGCAATATAGACTAATCATTTAAAATAAAATCAGCACATTCTGACAATCAAACAACTTGGAAAAACTACATTAATTAAAGTAACATTATTTCTTGGATCCATTGACTAGGATGGACTTTTTAACTGTCAACAACTGTTTTGAACTTGCCCGACTGCAAAGTATTTGAAACAACAAGCTTATTTCTTAAGAACAAGTAAGTGTCTTATACTCCAAGTTATGCTTCCTTCTATTAGCTTTACCTTTTTTTTAAATAAAAAACCATAGAAATAACTTTAAACTATTGTAACTAAAAACTGTAGAATCAACTGAATAAAGCATGTAAGTTATTAGTTTCAGAAAACTAGGACAACCTAACATTCTAACCTGTTGAGAAACTTTTGAAGAGTCTGCTGCAGTGAGCATGTTTCCAATCTCATCACTATCTCGTTTAAGACGACATTCTTGTATGATATGATCCTTCAAAAGCTTTTGAAGGATATCCTAATTTAAAGAAAAAAACAAAGAGATGATACAATAAAGTTTATGGAAGCAGTTAAAAAGTAAATCGCATTTTAATTAAAATATACTTTTTATTTATGTAAAGATATATATTACTATAATGAAATGTATTTACTTACTGGAAATGGGCTTTCTATGAAGTAGCGGTTGTGCTTTAACAAAAGCTTGATTTTACCATAACTGACAGTGCAAAGCTGAAAACCAAATTCAAATTAAAATTAATTTTTTTTTCTATATAAATGAATTAGTAATATCAAACACTTGTGCATAAACTTTCAGAGAAAAAAACTGTCGTTTTTAATATACCTTTATGAATTCCACAATCCCATCTGGTATACTAGTCTTGCTTAGTCTCCTTAAGTACTCAATAATGTCATTTGTTTGTAAACCTACAGATACAGCAGCATATAATGAATAAGCAGTGAGTCTATATTCATGGATATGTTCTGGTCGACATACAGGCTAGAAAGAAAAAGGAACAGTGAAATCAAAATTGCACACCGCAAATATAAACAAAATCATTTAAAAACCCTATTAGATCTGCAGTACCACAGAAAACCTATTATATCAATAATTAACCCTCTAATGCAAACTGTTGTGTTTGGTAACAAGTAACATAATCCACTTTATTTTATTAAAGTAGAGTTTTCTCTCTTTATGTGTTTTTTCCATCTATTACATTCCATTTTGAAGTTTTAGTTACTAATAATCCTCATAGATGACAACAATAAAAGTGTATTCAAAAGTAAAGAGTGAGGTTATTAACTGTTGTGAAACTACGTTTTTGGCAGTATTCAAAGCATAATAATATTAGTACTAAATCCAAATAAATTGTTTTGAAAAATTAATTATAGTTAAAGAGGGTTATTTTGAAATATATTTAGTAGTTTTCTAATCATTCTTATCAAAATTGGAATTTTGTAGTTGGTTTTTGTCATATGGAAAAAAATTTGAAAATTGAAATTATTTAAATTCTAATGCAGTTGATTTTTTTTCAGTATTTTTCAAATAATATATGTGAGTATTAAGGATACATATATATTTTGGGGGGATGAAAAAAAATTCATGCAGTAGAGGGTTAAAACAGGGCACTACATTACTCTCTCTCCATACGCTTTTCTTCCCCCATATTTAATAAGCTTTTTTGATGTATTGTAAATTTCAAGTAATGTAACCAAAATTGTTATCCATGGAGATATGAACTAAAACTGCATGGTAAAATTTCTTTCAATACAAAAAAAAACATTTATTGCAAAAACAATATGCAAATGGACTAATTTTTGACTGTCCTTACCCAGCAAACATTGAAGTGATGGCGAACTGTTGGCCCAGTGCTGCCAGTGTTGGCTACTGCTGTCCACCGGCAGTCGTGCACTCGCCCAATACAAGGCCAATACTGATACCCGTTGTTACCATACTGTTACGGCGTTGTGCGGGACATTATGTAGTGGCCCAATACCAATTGGCCAGTACCAGGCCAGCGTTGATTTTTCAGTATTGGGCTTTCATTCCCCGGCCACTGTTTTGCCAGTATTTAAAAATATTAAAAATTGAATACAAAGCCTTTAATAGGGTTTTTAACAAACTTTTCGATAAAGATTAATTTACAAAATTCCTGTGTTAGACATAAGGAAAATGAAGCAATTAATGCTCTAAAAATCGCCAATTCGGACTAATTAGTATTGGCTACATGAATGCTTATCAGTATTGGGCCAATAAAACCTGGACGGTATTGGGCCAATAAAACCTTTACGGTATTGGGCCAATATAACCAAAACAGAATTGGGCCAATAAAAGCTGACCGCCGTTTTGTGCTTATTAAATCTGGACGGTATTGGGTAATTTTATTTTCTATTTGCAGTGAAATAAATTTAAATTTGTAACTTATTTTTTTTTATTGAAAGACATTTCATAAGCATATATTTTCTTTTTATATTTCACGCAAAAAATTTCTTTCCATATTCAAACTTGAAAATTTTATTTCTATTTTGTTTTAATATTAGAATTACAAGAAATAATATTGATCGCATACAAAATTGAAGTATCAAAAACGTTTTTGATTCTTGTTTAATATTTATAACTCCGATGCAATGTCCCCGTGGTGTAGCATACAACGCGCTTGCCTTCAACGCGTCTGTCCGAGGTTCGATCCCGCTGTCCAGATAATTTATATTTTTTGACAAAAAGAAAAGTTCCTATGAAGGAGAATGACCTTAGATTTAGTTTTTTAGAATAATATTTTAATGTCATTTTTTTTTATGTCTCGTCGCTAGCTTTTAAAAAAATTATTATTTTTGTAAAAATTATTATAAAAAAATTTATTTATAAAATTTATTTTGAATGTTATTGAAATTTATTTATAAAAAAAAAACTGTGTGCGTTAACCTCAAAAATACTGTTAATTTTTTGTAATTTTTAAAAATTCGAAACGATTTCAAAGCTTTATTTATAATTGGTGATTCAAATTCTTTTTTCCTATTTCCGTGGAAATTTCAGGATTTGATTTTGCAAAATAGAAGAAAATAATTCCGCCTTTATAAAGAGACAGTATCATTTAAACAAAAACAGCAGATAAACTATTTGCTTAATATTTCAGTTTGATCAATAGCTTTTTTTTTCTCTCAGCTTTTTATAGAAAATTAAAAATAAATTAATCTTAAAGGAAAAATTAAGGTATATATTTTTTCTAACTAAAAATTTGCATCCAACTTATTTATCACCACTTTCGAACAATTAATTAAATCCAATTTGAATATTTTGAAATAAAATTAATCGGCAAATTATGCACAAAATCACGAATCAAAATTATTAACTTATCAAATCCATGGAGTGTGTATGTTCTAATTATAAGATATACCATTCACACTGTAAAACGCGCTCCAACAAGAAATCCTCAATGGCGCAGTCGATAGCGCACCGAATAGCCACCCCAAACTCTGTCAGATCGAATCCCGTCTCCTGCTTCTCCACATGTGTATAACAACAACTCAACGTCGCAACTTATTATATTTACTTAGAGAAAAAAATATATATTTTAGTATTAAAAATATTTCACTAGATGGCGCCACTACAACAATTTTACTGTATTGGGCCGGTGCTGGCAAGGGCGGACAGGTTTGTGACGAAGCCATTACGGCCACCGTGCGTTGGGCCAACACTGGAGATGCCGGCATTTCAGTATTGGCCCAATAATGGGCGAGTGGAGTATTGTTTGCTGGGTACATTAGAGCAAAATTTTAATTGTTTACTTTTACTGTTTAACATTCCATATACTAACAAAGGAATAACTGCCAGCAGAAATCACTAAAAATATCAACAACTACATTAAAAAAAGGATGTACAGTTTGCATACTTACTTCTGAAATGGCGATTAAGAAATCATGAGCATGTTTATATACAGGAGAAAATGCTTCCAAAAATATATGTCCATCTGGTGCCTGTAAAACACGAAAACAAAATGAATTCCTAATACTTTATGCATTTACCATATAAATTTTTAAGTCAGCAATTCAAAAGTGTCATTTCCCATGATATCATGATATACAAAATATTTGAAAGCAAATTTTAGATTAAAGTATTTTGTTAAGTTCATAAAACACAAATCAATATATTTAACAAATCCTTAACTATGCCCGCTCCCCCTTAAAACATGTTAATAAAAAAAACATTCGTTAGAATGACAGTTGAAAACTTAGAATAATACAAAATAAGAGTACATCTAAAAACTAAAATAATAGTTAATATCAGGGATTGGAGCAATGTGCAACTTGTAATGTCGTTACTTGTAACTGTTACTTTTTTTAGACAGCATTAGATTTTTCTAAAATCAACTGTAACTTAGTTACATTTAGGGGTAATGAAGTAACGAAAAATTTCGTTACTTTTCGCGCTGCACTTCAAAGATGTTTTCAAAACAGTTGGGGATTCAGCTTCAATTTAATCATTGAAATTTTTTTTAACAATATCGAATTTTGTCTACTAACTTTTTCCGATTATTCCTGTAACTTTAGACTTGCGTCTATTTGAAAAACAGTGGGATGGCTAAATGATTTTTCTATTTATACTATTCTTTTTTGATAAACCATTTTTCTTATAACTAAAAATTTCTAAAAGTAACTGTAACTTTTCATATAAAGTAACTGTAACAGAGAAACTATTCAAATTAAGTAACTGTAACTCTTAATTTTTCATATAAAGTAACTGTAAAAGAGAAACTATTCAAATTAAGTAACTGTAACTAGTAACTTTTCTTATAAAGTAACTGTAACAGAATTAATTTTTAAAAGTAACTTTCCTATCCCTGGTTAATATCATTACAATTAATTAAAACTACATACCACCCAAAGTGGCCGAGCAGCATGATCCAAACGAAGCTCCATCAGTTTTCTATAATCTTTAGCTCCAAACTCATCTTCCTGATTGGCATCAGAAATTTGCTGACTAGCAGCAGCTGGTATAACATCTGCAACAACAAAGGAACATTATGCATTAGAATTATAAAGTTTTTTTCACAGAAATATGAAATTTTAATGCTGATATGCCAAACACTATGTGCACATATCACTGTTAATTTCTATACCAGAATCAAATACAGTAGACTCCATCTTAACCGGCTTAAACGGGACCGATGGTAAGCCGGTTAAACGAAAATCCGGTTAAACCGGAGAAATTAAATAAATTGAAATTTATATGTTTATTTGATTGCACTTCTGTTTATTGATGATATTTGCCTAATGAAATACATGTACAATTGAAATAAGATGTAATTTTTCAGGTTATTTTATATATTATTATTAGTATTTTGCATTTTTGATTACATACCTTTAAAAAATCTGATCTTTTTTTGTCGAAGTTTGGAAATTTGACAGTCGATCCCCACAGCCTTCCAATGTCAAAAAGTCCCCCCCCCCCCCCCCCCCCCTGAACAAACCACGCGTTTGAAACATGTGCGACACTGAAAACCGATTGAAATAACCAAAAACTTGTAATTTTAGCTATTTTTAACATTTTAAGGGTGGAAATTTTCAGCCCGGTTGAAGCGGAGATCCGGTTAAACAGAGGCCGGTTAAGTGGGAGTCTGCTGTACTATATATTCAAATAGTAGAATTTTGGTACTAATCGATCAGGTATTAAAACAACCTTTCCATGATAGAATATTGTACAAATAAGAGATGGTTTTTCAGATAGATCTAAAAGTTTAACTAATGTTCTTATATCCAAGATGTAGGAAAAAAAATTCAAACTATACATACCAACTTCATTTTCTTCATCTGCAAATTCTTCTTCGGGACCTTTCCTTCCAAACTTTTTCTTGCTTTTCTTCCAATCTGTAAAAAATACAAGAAGTTATTATACATCAACCATAAGGCATTATATTTTGACATACACTCAACAAAGTACTTAGGATCATGCAACACACAATCCCTTGATTAATGTTGTTGTTGTTGTTGACGTGTGCCTCCAGGCTGTAGCCTTGCTGGTCCGTGGACGAGTGGTTAAAGGCATCCACCTCAGGATTCAGCTTTCTAAGGAGTGCGGGGGTTTGAATCACACCTACTGCCAGTCATCCTATAAATCGGATACCTGTGCTGGGAAAGAGGAGAAAATCCAACTCGTGACGGATGGGCCCGAGTACATTGGGACAGACGTGCTCGTTAAATCTGTGGAGACAGTCCCCACGGCATGAACGTACGATGTCGCTCGAAGTTCTGTTGGGTGCCTGCTCAGGTGTCGACCTCGTCACTTGACCAGGGTTCTAAATTACGAGGTGTTTATTGGCTGTGTTAAAGCTCATAATGGAGGCTAGAAATAGGCAGCCATAAACGATTACACTACTACATTGTAGCCTTGAAGGCAAGAGGGTTGCAGTAGCATCCGTTGGCACAAGACTTTGAGTACCCATGAGAGGATGGATGTCTGACTTCTACTCTAAGATGGCGCAACCTCCTCAATTTAGGCATGTTGCTGGAGGGGGGTCAATTTTCTCCAGACCATCCGCACCCATGATAAACTGCGCTATGACCGACCACAGGATTTTCAGACCCACATATTTAGCGATTTAGCACATTCTCAGGAGGACTACATGTATCAGGAGAACCCTATACCCGGGATTCAAACCTTCTTTCCCTCAGCAAATTGTTGCTCACTACAGGACAACATTACAATCTGGCGTAGATAAATATGCAAAAAAAATCAATTTTCAAAAAAATTTCAAACAAGCTATCTGACAAAGCTATGCTGTAAAGTTGTCTACAATTATTGGTCTCTTAAAAAAATAAACTTTACAGGGCTAAATAAATATCAAGCACCCTTAAAAATATTTTTAGTTATTTGCAGCATAAAGGGGTTTTATTAATTTGACAACTGCCTGACAATGGTGTTGTTACTTGACAGGCCAGGAGCAGAACATTGTATTCTGCAACATAAGACGGCCATTAATCTTAAAGTTTCTGCCGATCAAGTACTCAGGATAAATCTAGATTTTTAAAACTAACAGTTTAACATGCTTCATTCATAAAAACAATAGATAATTTGAATGTTTCCACAATTCGTATATATTTCTTTTTGCAATAATTCTGCCTTAAAGAACGTTCTAATATTAAAAAACTTTTATTGAATTTTTCTACCTCCCGCTCCCTCGAAATTCCTTAGTAATATTCAAGTTGAAATGATGAAATTGGGCACATTTTAAAAACTTCAGAATAATTATAAGCAATATACATTTTGGTTTAAAGCAAAAGTGAAAATAGCTTGTACTCTACTCCCATCAATAATATTTCCACTTACCTTTGCTAGTTTTTCCCATTGTGCGAACTTAAGTAAAAATACTAATTATTTATTTTTTAAAATCAATAATACAAATAATCAACGATCTAATTAATAATGATAAATACAAAATAAAAGTCAGATCACAACCACAGAGAATAGAGATCCAAAACTTTTGTTTTCCGCTATTTTCTTTCGGTGAATGCTCTTTCACATCTTCGCAAAACCATGACGTCAGAGAGGAATAAGCGAATTGCAAAAGTTGTGACGCCATCTATCTCATCGATACTTAAGCATTTGAAAATGTTCGATTTAAATAAAATATATATCCCTTTATTTACACCTACTCTCCAGTATTGGTTAATTTAAGAAAAATTTAACTGTGCAAATATTTTTTAAGTAAAATATTTCTAAACTAAGTATTATATAAAATACTGGAATTTGTTTTCAATCAATAATTATTGTATTACATATTTAGAAAAAATATATATCAAAATATAATGTAATGAAGGATTCTACTTAAAAGTACATTAAAAGTAATTTGAAGCATTTTACAAATTTCTCTTTGAAATCGATATTTTGTTTAATTATTCCATTTATTTGGAATAAAATGAATAAAACAGTTTGCATATACAAAAAATAATTTATTTTAGTTATTTAATTTCTTTTTTAAAAATAAGAAAATGGAAATTGTACTAAAAAAATGAAGTTATAAAAGATTCATTAAATTTGAGTAGCATTGTGCCCGCATAGTGTAATACATTTTATTTCGTACAGCTAAATAAATTATTAAATGATTGAAAAGCCAGATAATTTTCAAGCAAAAAAGGTACACAAAACTTTAATTTAAAACAAATTATATATATTTTTTACAACGAAAATATTTTCGTGATCTTTATGAAAAAATATTAACTGTTCATGAAAAATACATATATTTCAGTAGATTCGTTAGTACAATAATAATATAAAATAATTATATGCAGAATATGAAGATACAAAGAAAATTTCTTTAAAAAAGGAAGGAATAACATTAAATTGATGGCCTTGTAACAATTAAAATGAAACTTAACAATCTTATCTAAAAAAATTTAATGAGGCTAAAATTTAAGTTTTTTTTAAACTGGATATGGATATATGTCAAGCTTGAAGTTGGTGAAAAAAAATATAAAAGGTTACTATTTATGTATATTCATGATTAATTATATAAAATGGTATATAATTGTAATATACAGTGTGTTTCAAAATTGACCGGAAATGGAAACGATGCAATTCCGAAATATTTACCCGGCCCCTTCGAAAAATAGTAAAAAGCCAATTGATCACGCGTTTTGGTCGTGGTTGCATCCTTGAGCTAGGGCAGTATGAGAATGTGTTGAAGAAGGGATGCATTCGTTTTGAGTTTGGTTTGGTTAATCGACATATTGCCTAGTAATTTTACAATTTGCAGATTCTGTTATATCAGTTTCTAAAACTACTAAAAATGATTATTAACTACGAAAATTCAATTTTTGTGTTTGGATTTCATTTCAAATGATTTGGTGTTTCAAATTTTAGCAGAATATTTAAAAATTTAATCAACACTAAACGTTTTGCAATAGAAATGTACCAGTTTGTCGAAATGTGTATGTGTTGGGACCAAAGAGTTCTTTAGTTGGGTAGAAACTGAACCTACCAACCACACCATGGAGACAATATTGGGCAGCATTATGCGGCCCGATGGTCGAGTGGTTTACTCGCAGACCATTACAATAGCATTTTGCGCGGTGTAACTGGTGCGCGTTCGATTCCCGCCTTCACCTTGGGTGTACATTCTTTCTCTGTGTGAGTAAAAATTCCTTCTGTGGCTGTCTTACTTGACGATGGCTTATAAGCGGGTCTCTGATTATGCACACCAATCCGGAATATATATTTACATACTTACCCTGCATAAATACGCAAAATACAATAACTGTTATGTATAGACTGGTGTCTCTCCAGTGCAGCCAGCCCGGCCCACCTCCTTAGCTGCGTGAATTTTGCAAAGGAGGATTTTCTGCGCGACCCGGTCTTGTTTTTCGATTTCCTGAGGGTGAATGGACTCATGGACCTGGTCTAGCTCCGCTAGACCAGTGGGGATGAGAAACAACAACAACAACATAGACTGGTGGTCAAAATCAAGTTTTGTAAAAAAATAATGCAACAAAATATTAAAATACAGCCTCCTAAAAAATATATGTATTGAAAACTAGTGGAACCTGTAATTTTAATCAGATGTGAATTCAACCAAACCAAACTTAAAGTACTACATTCTTTGTGTGCACAAGTGCAAGATTTCATGCACGACCGAAAGGGCGGCCAGTTAGTTAGCCGTTTTTCATTGGCGGGGGCCGGGTAAATATTTAGGAATTGCACCCTATACATTTCCGGTCAATTTTGGAACACCACCATTTTATATAATTAATCATGAATATACATAAATAGTAACATTTTATATTTTTTTTCACCAACTTCAAGCTTGACATATATCCATATCCGGTTAAAAAAAACTTAAATTTTAGCCTCATTAAAATTTTTTAGATAAGATTGTTAAGTTTCATTTTAATTGTTACAAGGCCATCAATTTAATGTTATTCCTTCCTTTTTTAAAGAAATTTTCTTTGGTACACTGCGATCCAAAAGTTTAGACAATGACGTTTTTTAGCTGTAAAATTTAGATTTGTAAAATTAGAATATCAAAACATCCCTATATATATTAAATACGTATTTTGAAATGCTATAATTGAAACATAATTGTTTGATTTGCTATAACAATTTTTATTTTCATAAAATAAAATTTTGTATGGTCCCAAAAGTTTAGACACAAATACGAGATTATGCTAATTTAAAGTACAAAATTGCTTAATTTCACATTTTTATTGTTAAATTATATATTTTTTTATGTGATAAATAAAAAAAAACGATATCCGGTGAACTAAGCAGATTTTATAACGATATTGGTTCAATTTTACACCAAACAGACAATTAAGCCATATTAAATCTTTATTCAAATCCCAATTGCTTCAAATTTGCAATTTAACATATCTAAATACGAACCGAATGAATACCAGTCCATCACCTTAATGTTTTGAAACGAATTCGTGGATTTAGAGACATGCATTGACCAATTTTCTTGATGAAAAGTGCAATCTTTCCCATATAAAATCACAAAATAGCGACATATCATTCTATTTTGCACTTTAGTACAATGCAGAGATAGTCATCTCTTCAAAAACGACAAAAAAAGTAGGAAATTTTAACGCAAGTTCACTCCACACAATTACGAAAGTTCCTTCTTCATACTAAAATTTAAAGTTTCTTGAGAAAAACCGGTTTCTTTGAACCGGTTACAATTTAACCGGTCTCCTTAGTGCTGTTTAAACACGTTCGGTTTAACCGAATATTGAAAATATGCTTTTGAAAACACCGGTTTTTCCCCTCAAAAACTCTAGCATCAAGGTGGTAGTTTGTAATGGTGTAGAGTGAATTTACTTTGGAATAACCGAATTTTTTTGGTGTTTCTGAAGAGGTGACTATCTCTGCATTGTACTAAAGTGCAAAAAAGAATAATCTGTTGCTATTTTGTGATTTTATATGGGAAATACTGCACTTTTCATCAAGAAAATCGATCAATGAACGTCTATATGTCTACGAATTCGTTTCAAAACTTTAAGGTGATGGGCTGGTATTCATTCGGTTCCTATTTAGATAGGTTAAATTGTAAATTTGAAGCAAATATGATTTGAATAAAGATTTAAAGTGACTATATTGTCTTTTTGGTGTAAAATTTTACTAATATCGTTATTAAATTTGTTTAGTTCACCGGATATCGTATTTCTTTAATTTATCATATAAAAAATATATGATTCATCAATAAAAATGCAAAATTAGGTCACTATGTACTTTAAATTAGCATAATCTCGTATTTGTGTCTAAACTTTTGGGACCATACAAAATTTTATTTTATGAAAATAAATTTTGTTATAGCAAATCAAGCTATTATATTTCAATGGACAATTCCCACATTTTTTTTTTATTTTTTTATTCGATGAAGGATGTCGAAAAAAAAATATTAGTCCAAACAAAAAAAATTTCCGATGCGTATTTATTTTTTTATTCAATTTCAAAGTCGAGCTTTCGAGAAGCGCGCGAAAATCACTCAAAAGCCCGCGGAAACGCTGTGACGTCAGCTTTTACAAAACTCGTTCCGATCAGCTCTGGTTGATATTGACATTTGTGTGAAACTGAAACTGTGAAGTATGCGATACAATTAGTTTCGTTTGTTAAAACTATTTGAACATGTCATATCGGTATTGCATAGTTCCTGAGTGCCATAATACTACAGTTACTATCCCAGAAAATATTTTTTTTTATATTCCAAGTAAGGCTATGCGACGTGCCTGTTTCTCCTAAATCGTAAGCTGTAGTGTGCTTGTGTAAACTTGCTTTCCAGAAAGTATAGAGAATAGCTCATTGTAAAAGTTAAGAAACAAAAGAGTGTTTTTTTTTTTTTTTTTTTTTTTTTTTAGTTTTCAGCTACTTTTCTTTAATGTTTGAGTCTTTGAGTTATTAATGGACAATTCCCACATTTTTTTATTATTTTTTTATTCGATGAAGGATGTCGAAAAAAAAATATTAGTCCAAACAAAAAAAAATTCCGATGCGTATTTATTTTTTTATTCAATTTCAAAGTCGAGCTTTCGAGAAGCGCGCGAAAATCACTCAAAAGCCCGCGGAAACGCTGTGACGTCAGCTTTTACAAAACTCGTTCCGATCAGCTCTGGTTGATATTGACATTTGTGTGAAACTGAAACTGTGAAGTATGCGATACAATTAGTTTCGTTTGTTAAAACTATTTGAACATGTCATATCGGTATTGCATAGTTCCTGAGTGCCATAATACTACAGTTACTATCCCAGAAAAGATTTTTTTTTATACTCCAAGTAAGGCTATGTGACGTGCCTGTTTCTCCTAAATCGTAAGCTGTAGTGTAGACAACTTGCTTTCCAGAAAGTATAGAGAATAGCTCATTGTAAAAGTTAAGAAACAAAAGAGTGTTTTTTTTTGTTTTTTTGTTTTAGTTTTCAGCTACTTTTCTTTAATGTTTGAGTTATTAATTGCATAACTGTTTGTTGTTCAAAAAGTTATAGTAAAAAGCCACAATGTAAATATCTGAATAATAGATGGCAGCACGAGTGCTTTGGAATCAATGTTCTAAATACATAAAGTAATTAATTAATAGCTTATATTTAGTTATTTTGGGGTTTTTCTATTGGAATTAAATTGAAAAAAAGAATATATAAATGGTACATGCATTTGAGTTGTTAAATAAAATTATAAATTTAGATGCAATGATTTTACAAAACTTCGATTGTGTTAGATAATAACGCAGCTTTTGGGTAAGTTGTCACTCTGCGCTTTGAAAAAACCTGGTTTCATCGAAATAAATTGAAGAAAAAAGACAATTAGAACAAAAAATAACAGTAAATTAAAAATAAAGAATAAAAATCCGAACGTTTAAGAACTAAAACAAATTTAATAAGAAATCAATTGAAAACTCTAGATAGGTCGTCTGCACGCCGTTGTAAACCTTAGTAAACAAACCCACGAACATAAATGGTGACGTCACAACCGCTCCAACCAATAACAGAACGGTTAAAACAAGAACTATTTTTTACGAGTTTTTAAAATTCAATATTAAATTAAACAATTTTTTTTCGATATTTTAACCAGGATATTTGGAATCAGCGTTGTTTTGTCTATTAAGAAAAATAGTTTTGAAGTGTTTTTAAAAAATACGGGAATTGTCCATTGCATAACTGTTTGTTGTTCAAAAAGTTATAGTAAAAATGTAAATATCTGAATAATAGATGGCAGCACGAGTGCTTTGGAATCAATGTTCTAAATACATAAAGTAATTAATTAATAGCTTATATTTAGTTATTTTGGGGTTTTTCTATTGGAATTAAATTGAAAAAAAGAATGTATAAATGGTACATGCATTTGAGTTGTTAAATAAAATTATAAATTTAGATACAATGATTTTTCAAAACTTCGATTGTGTTAGATAATAAACGCAGCTTTTGGGTAAGTTGTCGCTCTGCGCTTTGAAAAAGCCTGGTTTCATCGAAATAAATTGAAGAAAAAAGACAATTCGAACAAAAAATAATAGTAAATTAAAAATAAAGAATAAAAAACCGAACGTTTAAGAACTAAAACAAATTTAATAAGAAATCAATTGAAAACTCTAGATAGGTCGTCTGCACGCCATTGTAAACAAACCCACGAACATAAATGGTGACGTCACAACCACTCCAACCAATAGCAGAACGGTTAAAACAAGAACTATTTTCTGCGAGTTTTTAAAATTAAATATTAAATTAAACAATTTTTTTTCGATATTTTAACCAGGATATTTGGAATCAGCGTTGTTTTGTCTATTAAGAAAAATAGTTTTGAAGTGTTTTTAAAAAATACGGGAATTGTCCATTATAGCATTTCAAAATACTTCTTTAATATATATAGGGAAGTTTTGAAATTCTACTATTCCAATTCTAAATTTTGCAGCTAAAAAACGTCATTGTCTAAACTTTTGGATCGCAGTGTATCTTCATATTCTGCAAATAATTATTTTATATTATTATTGTACTAACGAATCTACTGAAATATATGTATTTTTCATGAACAGTAATATTTTTTCATAAAGATCATGAAAATATTTTCGTTGTAAAAAAATATATAATTTGTTTAAAATTAAAGTTTTGTGTACCCTTTTTGCTTGAAAATTATCTGGCTTTTCAATCATTTAATAATTTATTTAGCTGTAGGAAATAAACTGTATTACACTATGTGGGCACAATGCTACTCAAATTTAATGAATCTTTTATAACTTCATTTTTTTAGTACAATTTCCATTTTCTTATTTTTAAAAAAGAAATTAAATAACTAAAATAAATTATATTTTTGTATATGCAAACTGTTTTATTCATTTTATTCCAAATAAATGGAAGAATTAAACAAAATATCGATTTCAAAGAGAAATTTGTAACATGCTTCAAATTACTTTTAATGTACTTTTAAGTAGGATTCTTCATTACATTATATTTTGGTATATATATTTTTTCTAAATATGTAATACAATAATTATTGATTGAAAACAAATTCCAGTATTTTATATAATACTTAGTTTAGAAATATTTTACTTAAAAATATTGGCACAGTTTAATTTTTCTTAAATTAACCAATACTGGAGAGTAGGTGGAAATAAAGGGATATATATTTCATTTAAATCGAACTTTTTCAAATCGGTCTCTGTTAAGTATCGATGAGATAGATGGCGCCACAATTTTTGCAATTCGCTTATGCCTATCTGACGTCATGGTTTTGCGAAGATGTGAAGGAGCATTCACCTTTTCGAGATGAGTAGAGCAGTCTAGGCATTCTATTTCTTGAAAAATTAAAGCTTATTTTTTTTAATTAAGGAATTCAATTTTAAAGATGGAAAACCAAACAGTTTAATCTTATCACTTACCTAATTACAACTTACAATCATAGCTATCATTATTTTCAAAGTATTTCTTTTAAAAATGATAG